>LNAC01000294.1:755508-812176 GCA_002007465.1 Ailurus styani | reverse complement strand
TTTATTTATTTGACACAGAGAGAGAGATTACAAGTAGGCAGAGAGGCAGGCAGAGAGACAGGGAGAGGAGGAAGCAGGCTCCCTGCTGAGCAGAGAGCCTGATGCGGGCCTCGATCCCAGTATGCTGAGATCATGACCTGAGCTGAAGGCAAAGGCTTTAACCCACTGAGCCACCCAGGCACCCATGTCTCCCTATTTTCATCTTAGTTTATTTTTCCTTCCCTTCCCCTATGTTCATTTGTTTTGTTTCTTAAATTCCACTTATGAGTGAAGTCATATGGTACTAGTCTTTCTCTGACTTATTTTGCTTGGCATAATACTCTCTAGTTCTATCCACATCATTGCAAATGGCAAGATTTCATTATTTTTGATGGTTGAGTAATATTCCACTAGATGGGTGGATGGATGGAGAGATAGATGGATAGATAGATAGATAGATAGATAGATAGATAGATAGATAGATAGTTGCACACACACCACATCTTCTTTATCCATTCACATGTCAATGGACATCTGGGCTCTTTCCATATTTTGGCTATTGCAGACATTGCTGCTATGAACATTGGGGTGCATGTGCCCCTTTGAATCACTGTTTGTATTCTAACAAGGAGTTTCTTAAAACTGATCATGAATTGGGGTTGAAGCATGGGAAAAGGCTACATTTATAAGACTGCTTCTTCCCACGCTCCTTATTTCCTTATCCTTGTCTCCATACTCTTTGGCTTATGACTATTGGTTCTTATAGCACTGGGAAGGACCTAAACCAGCTAGGGATCATGAACTTGGAGAAAGGATCTCACTCTGTGTGGTGGCTGTCTTAGTATGATGAACACTGGCTGGAGACACTGTGTGTCTCCTCCATGACATCTGCAAGCATCATGAGGTCAATGATATTTCCTGAAATCCTACAAGTTAGCTCGGTTTCCTCTTTCATTATACAACCCCCAGCTATTCAGGTGGGAGCAAGGTGCTGGGAGGCCAAGGACCTATAAAATTGTTATTGCATCATATGATGCGTGATTCTCAGTTGTTCTGAATGCCAGTGCCAAGTGAAGTCTTCTAAATTGGATGAGAAGTCCTCAGAGGGTCACAACCATGCGTTATAGTTCTTTCGCATTCTTCTCAAAGTATCAGACACAAACCTCAGCACAAAATTCACGTTCACACTACTTGCACAGCCGAACTGGCTTAAATTGACAGGGACCTTTGTCAAACCATGTCTGCTAAAGTGTGGTTTGATTCATACTCAAGTCTAAGCAGAACTGATATCCAGTCAGACACACGGCTGTCCCTGTTGTTTTCAGCTGGAATCTGTTCTGACTGGGCAGTGTCTCTGCTTGCAAATTGTACAATATTTTCAATATCACCCATGATCATGAGGATTCACTTCCAACTTACTGTTACAATTTGTGCCACTATCATATGTAAGTCTGTAGTCCTTGCACATTTAGATAATTTTCAGAGTTACTAAGGATCATAAGAGTCGTAGAACCTCAGTATTGGAAGGCATGCTTGAACACATCTATTCCCACTCTCTGGATACAGAAATCATCTCTTCAGACTTTTCACAAGAAAACATCCAAAAAATGGAAGCTGAGTACTTGTTGAAAACAAATCACATTTTTTCTGCTTTTATTTTGCATTGTTTGCAATTGTAAAAAGGGGCTCATTAGACATTCACAAGGGGCCCCAAGAAAATTTGATGATTAAAGTTATTAGAGCATATGTCCTGGGAAGAAATTTTGTGTTCTCCCCTGTCTTGCTACATTCGTCCATAGATCTCAGAAGAGATTCACCACCTAACCACTGTTTATCTCCTACTGTTAATAGTCTGGTCTAAACCACCATCACCTCTCCTGGTTTTCTGCAATTGCTTCTTAACTGGTTTTTTTGCTTCCACCCATTACCCCTCCAGTCTATGCAACATGGCAACCAGGATGATCCTATTAAAATGTCAGGTTAGGTCACTTCTTGGTTCAAAACACTCAGTGATTTCCCATCCCTTTAAGAACTAAAGCCAATTGTTCATACTACCCCCTACCTGGTCTTATAAGGTCTGGCCTCCCCATTTCTATTGTTTTATCTCCTGCTCTTAATCTGGCTGTTCCTGGAATATACCAGTGTGTGCTCGTGTCTCAGAGCCTCTGCTCTTGCTGTTCCATTGGCCCAGAAAACTTGTTCCTCAGATGTTCCTGCAGCAACCTCCACTGTTACTCAGATATCACTTTCTCAGCAGGCTTAGGCTAGCACACCCATATAAAAATTGCAATCTCACTTCACTCCCTATACCTTCCCCAGACTCCTCTCTTCAGCCCTTACCATGATCTTACGTGTATATTGTTTCCCCAACCAGAACATGCCTTCTGGGAGGACCAGGACCTTTGGCAATTTTGTTCACTAGCATCTTCTCAAAGTCTAGAATAGTCTCCACCATATAGAAAGCACTTAGTAATCAGTTATGGAAGGAAGGGAAGGGAAGGGAAAGGAAAGGAAGGGAAGGGATGAAGGAGTGAGGGAGGGAGGGAGGGAAGGAAAGAAGGAAGGAAGGAAGGAAGGAAGGAAGGAAGGAAGGAAGGAAGGAAGGAAGGAAGGAAAGAAGGGTGGGAGGGACGGAGGGAAAAAGGAAGGAAAAAATGGAGGAGAAAAGATGAAAGAATGTGTCCTAAGTAATGTTATAGCTCAAGTTTTAGGGTTCTGTTTTCTGCTTTGCTTGTGGAAAAAATTTAAAATTCTTCAGGCCTCTAAGAGATCAGAGAAGGAAGCATTTACGGTTACTCAGTGGAATTATTTCAATCTTTTAAAATATACATATCCAGGAGTAAGAAAAGGAAGGAACTGCCAGGGATTATTTCCCTACCTCTGATTTTAGATCTCACTTAGATACTTTATGCAGTATTATGCTTTAGGATTGTATTCATTCATTCAACAACATCTTATTGAGAACCTACTATCTGCAAGGTCCCTGAACTAGCCTTAAAGGAATCTGAAGTTACGTGAAACCTATTCCCTAAAGTACATAAAGGAAAACTGTACCATCAGGCGGTGGTTCTCAACACATCTGCACAGGAGAATCATCCAGGCAACAAAACCAATGCCTGAGGCTGGGTTCCAGAAATTCAGAAGAGCAAGGGAAACATTTTAAATCCTTCCCAGGTGATTCTAAAGTTCATCCTGGTTTTATCACTGCTAGCGTATCAAAGACACAGATATTCAGGTAGCAACAGACAGAAGCGTTTGGGGGGTTTCCAGAGACTAATCACTTCCAGTCAGAGCAACATTCCTCAAACTGTGTTCCAAAAAACAGTAATCGTTTGTGAAGACTAATAGCTGGGTTTAGGGGAAAAACAGCCCCATGTCTGAATAAAGTTAGAGAATTATTTGTCCTTATACCCCTTCTTGGAGATTCAGTGTCCTGAGTCTCTCTGCACGTAAGTAGGTTGAGGAAGGTAAAGGAGAGATTCTAGGAGGAGTTTTTTTAGGCTTAGCCCCTATGCAACATCCATGAAGGGTCTTGGGATTATAATCATGCCTGGGCTGCAGGCTACCACATAGCTCTATAAATGCCCATTTATTTAACCTACAGAGAGTTGTAACCCAAGCCAGTTCTTTGCCATGAAAACAAAAGAGCCAGAGAAACAGACTAAGAGTTACATTAAAAAAAAAAAAAAAGTGCTTGACATGATTGGATAGAGTATGTTCCAGTTGGCCTTCACCTACCTGTTTTCTCTGTCTTATCCTCACATTCCTGGACCAAACATTTGCATTTGTTAATATATCAAGTTCATATGAGGTTTCCTTTGTCTGCCTTGTTACATCATTCGGAAGAGATAGAAAACAAGTCTTGCTTTGTTCTGCTAAGTGAGGATCTGTAACCAACATTATCTGAGTTTCATAACTGTGTTTGGCTTGCCTTACTTCTTATTCAACTGATCCTATGCTTATTAATTAAAATTAAATAAGGGGTGCCTGGGTGGCTCAGTCAGTTAAGCATCTGTCTTCTGCTCAGGTCATGATCTCAGGGTCCTGGGATCAAGCTCCACATTGGACTCTCTGATCAGCAGGGAGTCTGCTTCTCCCTTTCCCTCTCTTTCTCAAATAAATAAATAAATAAATAAATAAATAAATAAATAAATAAATAAAAGTTTTTTAAAAATTACTTAAGCATGAGATGACTAATGCATACTGACTAAATAAATCATTATGGATCTATATGATGGAACACTTTGTAGAATTGGAAATATCATGGAAAAATGTTCACCATATAATATGAAAAAAGTTGGGGTCACCTGGGTGGCTCAGTGGGTTAAAGCCTCTGCCTTCGGCTCAGGTCATGATCTCAGNAGGCCCGCATCGGGCTCTCTGCTCTGCAGGGAGCCTGCTTCCTCCTCTCTCTGCCTGCCTCTCTGCCTACTTCTAATCTCTCTCTCTCTGTGTCAAATAAATAAATAAAAATCTTTAAAAAAAAAAAAAGAAAAAAAAAGAAAAAAGTTGGAGTGGATACAAACCTATTCATAATATAATACAAAGATATAAAAGTTATATTTGTGAAATAAGATTGAGTGCTATTCCTTTTCTTTTACTTATTATATATTTCTTAAATCTTCTATGGTGAGCATCTATAAACTGCAGAACAGAAAACAAGAAGACAGTTTAAAGCCAATAACTTGTGTTTTTAATGAAAACCAAATAAATAGAAATCAGTTTTCTTTACACCCCTCCTCCAGCAAACATGCTACTTTGTTGCCCAGATTTTACTTTGAGATTTAAATTGGCATAACTATTCACAGTTGAATGTTCCCAGATTTTTTTAGAAAAAAAGACTAATGCTGATAAAATACTTTGGAACCACAAACTGTGAGAGAGATAAAGAATATAGAAAACACAAGATGGTGACCTTTTTCTGCTCATTTTTCTTGCTAGAAAGCTTTATTTCTCTTTGTTTACTCTTCTTTTGCTGATCTTTCTGGTTTGCTTTTTTTTTGTTTTGTCTTTTTGTTTGTTTTTTTTTTTTACTTCAAAGCAAAAAAGTTTTTGCTGACCAGTAGAAAACTTGTTCAAGTCAATTATTCCTTGAAGACTTTCTATGCACAATTTCCTTGCTGAAAATTTTCTCAGAAAAGAGATTAGTGACTTTATTGTGTAATTTGTGCCTTATTGATTGCCCCCAAGTTCTTTCTCATTTTGTTTATGGGAACTTTTATATTAATGGGTTTTATGGTAGAGGAAATAATGCAGACAAGCTCCTCACAGGTCTACCCCAGACACCTTGCTGTTTTATGTTTCTAGAACAGTGTGATGAGAAGTATTTGCTAACAAACACGACACTAAAAACTGTGAGCACAGCAACAGGGGACCCACTTCATTTCTCCAGATCTGACTGGATGATCATGTTTGAGTTCCAAATACACACAACAGATAAATAGTCCAAGAAATGACCCTTCTGTGAAACAAATGCATCGACCTTCCACGCCACTTTCCAGTGGCTTACAAATATTTACCAAGAGTTATGCATGGCCAAAGAAAAATCAGATAAGGAGCAATTTCTTCAATCACCGTTCCAATTAAGGGAAGTAGAGGATGAGTGATCTCCAGTGCACTGGATAAGCAAACCTCAAAGAGACGTTCCCACTGATGCTCATATTACTGGGAACGTCCAAATTGGAATCTTTGATGAATAAAATTCCAACACTGTGTGGAATTATACGTGCAAACTTTTTGTCTCAGTAATTATGCATAAGATCCTAAAACACCACTTATAAATTTCCAATTGTAATAAGGCTATTAAATAAAGGAATGTAAATTAATTCCTTTATCAGTTGCGAGAATAATCAACCTTGGAATGATGGATGGGTTACTTGTCTGGTCACAGTTACAGGGCTGTGCAGTCCCTTGGCACCCCACCTTTCTCCTCTTTCCTAGTGTGTCCCACTAAAAACAGTACCGTACAACTCTTCCCCACCTGCTGGCCTGCTCCCAGGAGGATGCGGCGGAGAGTCTTCAGTGTGGCACTCCATGTAGCCCTACTACAGACCCTTTTATTTCTAAATCATCGTTCCCTCATGCTTTTATTTCTTAAATTGCACTAAAATTCCTTCCCCTTAAGGGTTAATGTTCACTGTGGTTAAAGCTAAAATTATGTCCTGTAAATTCTCCTTTTTGAATGGCTCTACTGGAAAGGTTCTTTGTTCGCCTGGTCTTACATTTCTAAATGTAAACTACGCAGAAGATGATAGAATGAGGGTCTTACTATTCAGAATACTTTTACCTGGTGACAAGAAAGAAGAAGACTACAGTCCCCAAGCATTTTTTAACCTGTAAAACACTTCGGTAGTGGCCGGAAAAGGATTTGAGCCAGTGGAGGAAAGAGACACCATTTAGTTTAAGTTAAATTGTCTTTTTTTGTTCTATTGCTCATTACCTCAAATACATTGACAAGCCAAATATGTTTTCCTCATACTGCTATAGGTGTTAGCTTAATTTTTTAAGCTAAAATTTACCTTTTCTCAGTACTACTAGGTTAAATTTTAAAAGAAGGGAGCCTGGGTGGCTCAGTCGGTTAAGCCGTTGCCTTCGGCTCAGGTCATGATCCCAGGGTCCTGGGATCGAGGCTCACATTGGGCTCCCTGCTCAGCAGAGAGCCTGCTTCTCCCTCTCCCTCTGCCTGCCGCTCTGCCTACTTGTGTTCTCTTCTCCCCGTCAAATAAATTCTAAAAATCTTAAAAAAAAAAAAAAAAGACAGCATCGGTTTAAAAAAAATTTTTTAAAAGAAAACACATTTAAAAGTGTTATAGAATGTTCTCTTGCTGCAATAAGGCAAGGAAAAACAGAAAGACTTTTACCAGTAGGGTTTCAGGTAACTTGCCTTTGACAAGTGAGAAATAAAGATGGTCTTCCATGAGTTTCTGGATGAGACTCCAGGAAGAGGAGCACTTTCTGCCCTTGAGAGACCTCAACTTCAGATCAGTCTTCGTATTTTTTGGGGGGGGGAGGGTATCTGTTTACAAATAATATTATTTCTTCCGTTATATTGCTCTCCCCTTAAATTATTTTATGAAAATATAGTTATCTTGAAGAGATCTGTTCTTTCACTCAAGGAATCACAAAAGGAGATGGTCTATACTGTTCGAGTATCTACTGTGACCCTTCCATATACCAAGGCCTCTACTGGGGGGGCTGAGATAGAGACTCGTTAAGACAGCTGCCATCTCTGCCCTCATGGGACTTATAGTCTAGTTTTTCTGTGTCTTTGCTTTTATGACATGAGAATATTATAAAACTTCAAAGAATTTAAAAGAGGTTATTCAATCTATAAATACTTACAGTATTGTGCAAAAATAAGCTGCTAATTACACACTTAAGTGTGTGTGTGTGTGTGTTTTCCATAAGGAAAGGAAAAGATTAGAGATTCTCCTTTTTCTATAATGCAGAAGTAAGATTTCCCATTTTAAAAACCACATTTTTAGAGTGCCTCAGATTAGTTAATGGGTCTTGACTCATTTACTAACAAATTATTTTCTTTTTCTTTCCTTCAAAATACATAACTCTAATGGTCTATCCCCCCATCACACACATACACATACACTCCTCTCTCTCCACCCAGTTGGCATGTATTAAATGCTATTTTGATTCACTGACAAACTAAACACCATATAAATTTAAAAGATATGAATGTTATGTCCATAATTTTTTTTTTATTTATTTGAGAGAAAGAGAGAGAGCATGAGTAGCGGTGGGGGGCAGGGAGAACAGAGGGAGAGGGACAAGCAGACTCCATGTGGGGCTCCATCACACAACCCTGAGATCACTACGTGAGCTGAAATCGAGAGTTGGTCACTTAACCAACTGAGCCACCCAGACTACCCCATAATTTTTAACTTAGCAATCCCAATTCACAGAATACATCATGAGGAAATAATCACACAAATGGTCAATATTTACATACAAAGATATTCATCCCACTGGAAAAAAAATCTAAATGTGCAACAATAGGGAATGGTAAAATAAGTGACGATGTACTAGAATATTATGCAATAATTAAAAGCAAAGAATATTTAATACTATGATGATATATGATAGGTGATAACAGCAGAATACAAAATTATACATAATCAATAATCATAAAAAATATATGTTCATAAATTTCATTGGTTAAAGAAGAGGATTAGAAGATAGTACATCAATATATTAAGTGTTAATGAGTAGTGGAGTTATGAATGATTTTATAATCTTTGTGATTATAGTAAATTTTAATTTTAAAAGCTATTACATAAGTAGTTAATTTTATATGTAGAAAAACTCCATATTTTAAAATATAACACATATGACCTTAAATTTACTCTACCGATTATTACTATATTATATAGTCATTCATATATAATGTCTTCCAATGGAGCAAACTTTACCAAAAGGATAAAACTTAGGTTATATTTGATTATTGAATCATCAGCAAAGAAAAGAAAGTATGCCACATTTTCTTAGCCTCAGAGAAGTTTCAAAATCACTGATGATTTATTTGGTTTATTTGTCTGTTTTTCTTATTCTAAAGCATTATGATCCACAACTGAGAAGCAAAAGAATATCCTAAACGATTCTTGCCTGTGATTCCAAGATGTTTTGTGTCTACTTAGATATGCACCTCATCAACCACAAAAGTTTCAGCCATCACAACGATCCTCACAGCATATTTATTATGATCCCTAAGTTTATTTTTTCTAATATCCAATAATTTGAAGAGCTCTGGATATACAGAGCCTTTGAAGAATAGACTCCCATAATTGTATTGCTTGAAGAGTTCCCAGAATGAGCTCTGAGACACTAAAATCAGAATATAAATAAACTGGGGAAAAAGTAAGCTGGACAATGATATTTTGAGAAGAGACTATCAGCAGCTCATCTGCTTGATACATGAGAAGCAGTAAAACAACAGACTTATTTTCCAGCTTGGCTGCTCATAGAAGTCTTCTGCCACATTATACATGGGCTCGTTTGTTAGGAGAATGTCCTCTGCCATTACTCTCCGCCTTTCACTATCTCTTGCTTATGGTCATCAGTTTATTTTATGATCGATCTGTATCATCCCTTCTTAGAGTGTTAAGTGTCATTCTGAGGAAATAACTGAAAGTCAAACGTGGGGAAAAGATGAAAAAAATGGGAATGTTCAGGCTAGCAATGAGAAGGTTTAGGGAATGGAGCATAAAAATGCTCTTCGAATGCCTAAAAGGCAGTCATATGGAAGAAGTGTTTTAAGCATAGTTTTCATGGGCTAGAAGGCAACAATTAGAGAGGAGAGGAGATTTTGGAAGATGTATGTTTAATGTAAGTGAATATGGGATGGCCCAGTTAAATCCCAGGGGAATTCAGACGTGTGTGTGTGTGTGTGTGTGTGTGTGTGTGTGTGTGTGTGTGTGTGTGTGTGTGGTGTATTATTGGGAACTGGTAAGTCCATCAAGATCTACGAATGGATTTCTAGGTAGGCTTTTTTATTTCAGGCTGAAGGAAAAGGGGTAAGAGATATATTAAGAGCCTAGAGAGAAGTTTGCAAAAAATCATTGAAAAGAACATGATGGTGCCTGCCCTAAAGAGTAGATTATTTTTCTGGACTGTCTCCAGAGAAAGGAACTGAGGGAAAAGAAGAGCAGCAGTTTTTATAAAAAGCTCCATTGGGAACAAGGGGCTCAGGACATGGCTGCACAAGCCCCTGCTCAGTGACAAAGTGAATCATAAAACTGAAGAGGTCATCTCCCACCAGTTATACAGAACTTACCGCAACTTGGTCATTCTGAATTGAGAATCATCTAGCAGAACCCCTTTTAGTTCTGACATTAGTGTTATCAGAATGGGCAAGGCCACAGGAAATTGTGGGACACTGTCTAGACAGAGCAATGCTTCTCACACTTAACTGTACATACAACTCACCGGAGGGTTTGTGAAAGAACTATTTTAATTCAATGAGTCGAAAGTAAGACCCAAGATTCCACATTTCAAATAAGCTCTCAGGTGATGTTAATGAGGCTGGTCCAGCAACCTCTGGGTAGGACTTTGGTAGTGATTTTATGATGAGAAGAAACTGACAAGGAGAAGCAGAGTGGGAGAGGAAGAACTCATAGATGCTGAAAACCAGCATCCAAAGCTGGCATGGTGTTTTATGAATACTCCAGAGCTATCCTCCACCTACAGTTCAGAAATACTGGAAGTAGATAGTTAGCTAAGCATTTAAGAACATATACATGGGAAAGAACAATAAATCTGGGTTGTTGGTATAAATATGACTCCATGTGCATACCCAGGAGAGGAAAGAAGAATCAAAGTTGACTAACAAAGGAGTGAGCTAACTTGGATGATAAGTTGCTTTCAGTGGAGGTGTTCAAACTGAACCTAAGAAATTCTTATCATAGGACTTGTAGAAGACTCATTGAGATGATTGCCAAAGTTCTCTCTTATTTTACTGTTTTCTGATTCTACAACAGAATCACCAAGGCTATAAAGACTGCTCATGGTTTTTTGTTTTGTTTTGTTCTGAAGAGTGCTTATTTTGACTAACTCAAAGAAAAATGGTAAACTAAGCTAAGTTTAGCAGAGAGTGCTGCCAGTAGAATTCAATTCCAAAGCCACAGGCATCTCTAAAGTCAATGTGTGTCCCATGATCTTAGATTAGATTCCATCCAGTTTTGGCAGATAAATGCCATTAGGTATAAGAGAAGATAACAAATAGGTGGATTTCACATATTAATTACCATTGCTAAGGAAAGCAGGAAGAGAGGGAAGGAAAAAGAAAAGAGGAAGGAAGGAAGGAAGGAAGGTAGGAAGGTAGGAAGGTAGGAAGGAAGGAAGGAAGGGAGGAAGGAAGGGAGTGAGGGAGGGAAGGGGAAAAGAAACTTTATTAAAGAATATGATCTACCATAAGATGAAAGAGTAAGGTAAAGTAAAAGAAAGGCAACATGTTAATAATGAATCTGAACATTCTCCTCCCCAGAAGTGGAGCCAAAAATATTCTAACCCTCTGGCACAGAAATTGAAGGCTTTAAAATCTTAGTTTCCATCTCATTCAAAGCTGCTAAGGCTTTTAGATCATATTCACAGAGGGAAAAGACAAAAGTAGCAACCCTGTTCATTTACAAACGTGACTTCTGTCTTCATAGATGAAAGCCTGACTGTCTCCCAAACACTGAAAAAGAAGAGTAAGATTATCTGCTCTTTGTCTGAGAACAGTTTAAAAATTGACCTCGGATGAACAAAAGTTCCTGCATCCCCACTAGGTGGGAAGCACTTACTTGAAGCTGGGGATGTACAGGTAAGACCTGGATTACAATCTGATAGAAGTTAGAGATAGCCAATAAAAAAAAATCATATAACACACTATCTACTGAAAAGAGAGCTGTAAATATCTGGAATCACAGATGAGGTAGGAATTTAATCCTCCTCCCTCCCCGAGGGATGGGGCCTGGAGGAGACTTAACAGAATGAAGGACATTTGAGCAGAGCCTCAGAAAAGGAACAAGCCTTTCTGGGCAGAGGAAAAGAGTAAAAAGCAGAGAGGAGAGGAAGGACACGGCAGGAACTGGGAAGGGTGGACTTGACCAGTGGTGTGTGCCAGGGCAGCGTAGCCAGAGCTGGTGATCCCCATTTGCACCTTCCTTGGGATTCCTGCTGGTCACTCCTTCCCAGTTTCCTCTGAGCACTTCCTGCAGACGCAAAGCCATGGGCTTTATCTACCTCAGAGGTTTCCCTGGCAGCCCTGAGCATAGGATAATTTGAGGACAACTACTGTCCCCTCACACTCAGGAACGAGATTTTAGGATGCAGGTATTAAGCTCAATTCTGACCCCTGCTTATGGCAAGTCCTTTAGTTTTTCTTCTTTAATTTTACTCTCCCGTGAGAAATTTGACGTAAGTTGCTCTACTCCAAACTTATTTTGAAATGAATATCACTTTGAAGGAGAAATTGGGAATATCTCTCACAGCTATGCTTTCTTGTGTCAGCACCTAAGTCACAAAACCATCTCCAGGTGGGTGGTTTTTCAGCAGGAGCAAAGAAATGGAGTTTAGCAACCTGCCATAATCAGTCCCCAGTCCATCTAGACAAGGGTTTCTCCGTAACTCTTGGGGGAGGTAGTTGAGATGGGCTGGGAGGACTAAAGAAACCTATTGAAAAATCCATTGTTTCACACCTGAATATTTTATGGTCATTTATGATCAGCAGGCGAGAAGAGCTTAATGGAGATTTTCTTCTGACCTCCTACAACCACACAGCAACTGTGGCATCTGCTTCCCGTTACCACCCCATTTTCCCCCATCCCGTCTCCATATCTCCATATCCCTAGTTGAGAAAGATGTGAAAATCTATTCTGTCTTTGAATTTAGGAAAAAATTCATGATTCAGTTCAACAAGATTAAATTGACATTCATACACACATACACTCAATGCCAAAAAAATATTTCAAGGTTTTAATAGGCTCAAAGAGTCCACATTCTTCCTTATAAGCACTCCTTGTGGTAATTGGAGAGCTTGCCAAAAAGACTTCCAGAACCCATATTTCATCTACCAGCAATGGAAGTAATACACAAGAAGTAGTCTGCATCCATCCCTGCTGAGAATCATTTGCTTGGCGTGTGCTCTGCATAAAAACTATATGGTAGGAAAAATGTCACCCTGCCTGAGCTAGCCAGCATGCTTCCAATCTGCTGCCTGAACTCCTTGCCTGACAAACTGCTCATAGGAGAGGCCACATTGTCACTCAGAACTTAATGGGGCTGTTCTCCCTGATGTATCATTCACTGGGAACTTCGGTCTACAAAGTGCACTGTTACATTTTATTTATGAGATCCATTTGGCCTCAGAATTTTTCCCAGATATATTCTTAGGCTCAAAATGTCTAGATTGCCATGTACTCGGTTCTGGCTCCGTATCAGTGTGATAGGGTATGGATTCACCTTTGATACAAGTCAAAAAAGCTGAGATGTCTGCTTCCTGACATTTTGTGGGTGACCAAAGCGTATCACAGCAGCCCACACACAAAACAGTACTTGTCTCAAGATAAGGAGGCTCAGGTTCTAGGTCTCCACATATCAGTATGGGCTCAGGGAGGATCACCCTCTTAGACCCCGTCTATAAAGTTTAGGAATAGACTCCCGGCACCATCTGACTCCCCTAACACATTAGTTTTGTATTTCTAGTCAGGTGAACTAAGGAAATGGGATTATATGTGATCTGAATATTTTAAACATCCCCTTTCCAAAACCTTACATTCTCCTTAAGCAAGACTGCTGACTTCAAGTCCTATCACTGCTTGTGTTTCCACACATTCCTAAAATGGTATGTATACATTTCCCTTATATTTCCTGTCTGCATTTAGCTAGTTCTCATGGAAAAATTTCTTTACTTAAAATGATGAGAGCTTTCCCCGATGGATAGCAGGTTGAGGAAGAACTGTTATACAAAATTATTATTTTTTTAAAAAACTAAGTTTCTGCTTAGTTTAACCATGCAATATTGCATATAATAAGTATGGACTTTGAAATCTGACCAGAACGGGGCTGGGATTCCAGTTCTGCTGCTCTGGTCTTAGAGAATACAGAATAGAATCTTTCACTTTCCCCACTGGGTTTTGGGAACATAGCGTCGACACTGTGGGGCTATTTTAAATATGAGAGATAATGTGGACAACACATGGAACACAATGCCATAAAGCAGATGTCCTTCCCGGTGGGAAAACTGTGTCTCCAATTTAGGGAAATAGCAAGGTTAAGTTAAATAAATAGAGAAGATCTTTGGCATAAAATAAGTACAAACAATGAAAAAGAAATACACACATATAACCTCCTTCCTCCAATCCTAACACAAAAATCTCAGAATCAGCAGGGACCTCAAAAAATCTGGAAAGATTGGCACCGCCTGGCACTGTACTCCATTGCCAAGGGTGGAAACGATATGTTTTGCAAATTCTCTCTGGAGCAATGGGGAAACGGGTCCATGTCTTCCCTCCCCAATATTTATTCTGTGCCGAGAAGTCAAATATTGCCAGACTTCTATGAAGAAAGTCGTCGCTGACCAAGATTGAAATGTTGAGTCTTTTAAGTTGTTGGTAAGCAGCCCACTTAGAAAAAGGCCTTCTTCCCAATTCCTTTACAAATGCAAACCAAATTCTAAATCTTACTGTCGTCAAGTGGCATGGGCACAAATAAATATGCACAGCGTGGCTTCCTTGTGCCAACTGGCATGGAGATGTAATCATTTCACACAGCACGCCCTCCATCAGCCCAAGGGCACCGAGCAAAACACAGCAACCAGGAGTTGGGAAGGCTATGGAGCAAGACAGGGAAGCAGCAGGACAGATCGGAACTGAGTTCCCTGGTTGAGTGCTCCTTTCAACCTCACCTCGGGCCATTCTATAGAACTGTTGCCTACGGGATGAGACAACAGAGAAGTCATTTGGTGGAAAATGCCTGGAGCAGAAAGCCCTGAACTAGGAGTCCAATCACTGTGTCAGAGGTTTTCAATCCTCACTCTGCCCTCAGCCACCCAAGGGACACAACACTGTCTCATGGAAACAGTGACGAGGGAAAAGAGGGAGCAGGAATCACCACTAAGGGAGGATATGTGTGGAGTCTGAAGTCTCCAGGTAATTCCGAAATTCCGTTCTTCCCCTGTCTTTGGAACACCAGATCCAGGGGCCAGTCTTGGTTCTGTCCTGTACTAACTGGAAGAACTACTCTAAAGTTGAGCTTGCTTAACTGCTCTAAAACTCAGTTTACTTAATTATAGTTAGAAAAAAATATTTTCATATTGTTTGGAAAATCAAATGTGTTATTAGACAGGCATAGATGTGCTTCGTGAACTATGATATGCCCCATACCCATAAATGAACAGGGCTGTCCCCCTTCTTTACCCAGCTGGGGGCTCAAACATACACGCGCGTGCGTGCATGCACATGCACACACACACACACACACACATACACTCTCTCTCTCTCTCTCTCTCTCATGGTGGGATTTGTTTTCTTCAGGCAGCCTGCTAGTCAACCTAAGGCACCACACCGTGGCAGGCAAGTCCATAACATTTCCTCACAAACACAGAGGGGCAACCAAACATCTTTCTGGATCATGACACTGGCAGCTGGAGCTTAATAAATTAGAAATACAACCAATTTATATTTCATACTTGGCTTGCCCCTTCCCACCTTTCTTCTCTTGCTGTTTACATTTGCATAATCAAAGTGTCACTCATAAGTCCATTCAATTAAAGGAACATTACCTGGGTAACAACTATGTGCCAGGTCCCCTGCTGAAAGCTATAAGGGACAGAGAGAGAGAAATAACAGAATCTTTTCCCTCTGCTTGGGCATATTCTAGTGGAGGGCAGGGAGTGGCACATGAGAACAACCATTAGTAACAAGGCAAAAGCCAAGTAAATCCCAAATGAACTAGGACAGCACCAAGGGAAGTATTGTCTATTTTCTGACCAGACTAAAAAAAAAATCATTTTTTAAAAAGTCAAATATATTTTGCTCGTTAGGAACAGAAGTGCAGGATAGCAGAGGTGTTCTGAGGAATGGAAACACACAGACCAGAGACTTGACAGCCTAATACTGGGAGGAAGTTAGATGGGACACCAATTGCTCCTTACTTTCCACTGGGTTCTTTTTTTTATTTAATTTTAATTCAATTAATTAACATATACTATATTATTAGTTTCAGAGGTAGAATTTAATGATTCATCAGTTGTCTGTAACACCCAGCACTCATTTCTTCCAGTGCCGTCTTTAATGCCCATCACCCAGTTACCCCATCTCCCCATCTAACTCCCCTCCAGCAACCCTCAGTGTGTTTCCTAGAGTTAAGAGTCTTCCACTGGGTTCTGATCTAAAAGTTAGTAAGTAACTACTCTGAAAAGAGCAAACAAATCATCCAAGGTTAAAGCTGGCACTGTGAGACTCACTGCCTTTATAAAGTCATAAGGATGTCACTAAATGATGAATCCAGGAAAAAAAACCCAAAACAGTCAGATATGGTTTCTAACAGCTCTGAATCAAACCTCTAATCATAGGATTAAGATGTTTGCTTATTAAATTCTGATACTGAACAGCTGAATACAAGGAACGTGCTACTCATACTGACTTAGGTGGGATGTCCCAAGACCCACTCAATTGGCCTTCACAGCTCCTTGAAACTTTATGTCCTAAAAATGGTTGCTGTCCTTTTGTATTGTGCAAAAGGGACTGGTGTTCACTTTGTTTTGTATTCTGTTTTTTATCCAGATGTGTCGGTGTTTCATCGAGAGAGCCTAATTCATTGTGAATGTGGTGAGCCAGATCTCCATTACGTTCTTTCCCACATTGGCCCAGAACAGAGAGAGTGCTGGCCTCCTGAGGTATAAAGAACATAAGTGGGTCACTCCTGGTGCAGACTCAGCACAAGGATGAGAGGCTGTAAGAAGAGTAGAGAAGATGAGTGTGGTCTGATAACCTTGCCTCCCTCCGCGTGATCATTATTAACTCCTGAGGTTTTTCATGGCCCATCAGATTCCAGCCCCTCGTGACAGCCCCTTACAGAGGTTGAGAAGCAATCCTGATTAGTCGCCAAAATTGCATGTTCTTAAGTGTAATTATTTTATGGAGTTTCAAAAGCATGTTCAAGAGTGTAGAATCAGTTTTAAGATTGGATTATCACAGTACTAGACAGAAGAGAAATTAAATATGAAAACATACTCTATCTTGAGCCAGATCAAGATGGCATTTTGAGGCTAAGTGATTTAAGTTCCCTTTTTCCTCTTACCTTCTCTAGAGTGGATAGCAAAGATTAGTGGAATGCATTGATGATCAGAAACATATATAGGGTACATACCTCCTTGGCAAATGTGGAATATTCTCTATTTTAAACAAACAAACAAACAAAAAAACCTTCTCAAATGAAACTAAGTTAAGAACTAACAAAAGCCCCCTACCAAAATGAGGCCGATATGTTCCAAAAGACAGTCCAGTCCTGTTTCTATTTCTATGAGCATGGAAACAATTTAAATGACTCTACAAATATTAACTCACAAATATTAATTCACATGCACCATCCATGTGGCCATATTTTGGTGAATATATTTTGAAAATCCTCCCAGCTTTAACCAGTGCTGCAGAAAAGATAAACAAGAATAGAATAAGGAAGAGGAGGGAGAAGAGGAGGAGGAAGAGGAGAAGAAGGGGGAGGAGGGAGGGCAGCATTTCTTGAGGTGTTTATAGTTTCTTCATATATGAGCAGGAACAATAAACTGACTTCAGTGCCGTACAGCTCAACTCTTCTCTTTAAACTTTTAAAAATCATTTGTCATCACAAGATAATTATACGGCATCTTTCTTTTTTAAGGACGATATTGGAAAAAATGAACTCTGTAACAGGAGAAAGGTGGTGTTAAGCAGTTCCACCGATTATAGGTTATATAAGTATAAATGTATTATTATATAAAGTTAATTTATTTTCTGGTTAGGTGATATATTCACCTAGCTTAAAACTCAGAAGGTACAAGAGACCTTTAAAAAGTCTCTATCCCTTACCCTCCAGCCAATAGTCCCCTCCCAGAGAGAAAGCATTCTGTGATGTGTTAATGTGTTCCTCTAGAGATACTTTATGAATCTATTAGTAAAACAGCAAATAGGTTGCATAATACTCTCACAGTCCTGTGCCTTTGCTTTGTCTGCTTAACAAGATAGCTTTGAGATTATTCCATACGGCAAATGAAAAGCTCTCTTGTGTTGCAGATGCATAGGATTCCATTTTATGGATATACTTTCGTTTATTTAACAAGACACCATTTTATCCAAGCTTTCGCCGTTATAGATGAGGCCGTGATGAGTTATTTTACATACGCATCTTTTGCATATCTGAGTATATCTGGAATAAATTCCTAGAAATAGAGTTGCTGTTTTATGATATGCGTATTTGTAATTTTGGCAGATATGGCCAAATTGACCTCAGTAAAGTTCAGACCAGCATATTCTCACACCAGCATTATACTTGAGCCTGTTTCACCTGCAGCCTAATCAGTAGAGTGTGTTGTTATACAATGTTCTCCTCTTTGCAAAATCTAAAAGTTTAAAGACGGTATGTCAGGGTTTAATTTTTAACTTGCCTTTTTCTTACTTTGAGATTGAGTATATTTTCAAATGTTTAAGAATGACTTGAATTTTAAGAACCATTTGAAATTATAAATGTTCTGTATTAGAAATAAAAATGGAAACTAATACATTCAAGCTCTTTTAATATCTTCTTAGAAGTTGGTAAGACACATTAGTGGCAAGTACTATTGATTTTCATAGAGGAATATGGATTCTGGCTTTTCTTGGAGTCTGAACTGAAGAAAATAATCTCTGTTCTCTGCGAACATTTTCCTTTTAAAGCCTATATTTTTGCATGCACTCTGTTAACATGAATGGGTGTCTAGATTAGCCCAAGAAATATTCATGGTATAAAATATTTTTAAAAAAACCTCAAAACATGATAAAAGAGAAAAGCAAAACAATCATTAAATATTATCTATATTTCTATGCTTTAGAAACCTAATGTCACGAACTGCAATTTTTCACAGGATCTTAAGTTTAGGCAAAGGGCTAAAGATAGATAGATTGATAAACTGGCCTCCAGATTGGTAGATAAGATTAGATAGAGGAGATTAGACAGATGGGCTAATCCCGCCTTCTATGTGCGTTCTGTAGTGTCTTGTTTCCCAAGATCACCCTTTTCTCTGACAGGGCCGCAAAGCCAAGTTTACAAAATTTTCTGCAGCTGCTATAATGGCTACTATTTTTAAAGCAAATTAAAGTTCATCAAGAAAAAGTAAATGATTAATTTCTTCAGAACATGACCCAGCACATAGTTGGAGCTCTCAACTGTCATTGCCAATACATCATATCAATCTCTTTTAAATAACCAGCGTGTGATTTATTTGCATCAGTGATTAATTCCCCACGAAGTTAATTATCTACTGCCAGAATGAACAGCAAATATTTCTCAACACTCTCTGTTCTTCAAGATCGATTCATATTCCTTAACTAAATTCTTAAAATTGCTCATAGTTAAAATTTAAAAGTTTAATTGCCCAGTTCCAAGTTTCTCTCACTTTCCAGGAGAACCTCCAAGGAAAGCTTCAGGTGAATAAGACTTTGCAGAGTCCTTCTCTCTCAGAAATGGACTACCTGTAGTCATTCTGAATATGAATTAAGCATCAATAAAAAACAGTCATGATTAAAGTAAGTTATATATATATGTATATATGTAAGTTTTATATATATATATATATATATAAACTCCGTATATATAACATTATATAACATTATTTTTTAAATGCAATGTATCAATGACCACTGTGGAAGAGTTTTAAAATAACAGAGTGTTAAAGATGGGTAGTGTTGCTACTACCCAGACAAAAGTACTATTTAATATGAACCAAAGTTTATGTCCTAGAATACTCTTAGAAGAACTTTGATCATTTACGTTTTTACAAAAAGAATAAGTTGGTACTAGTGTATCCCCACTGTACAGATAAGAGGTCCACAGAGAGGATTAGCAATTTACCCAAGGTCACACAGCTAGTAAGAATAGGAGTCAGGTATATATGTATATACGGAGTTTATGATATAAAAATAACATACCTCTGGGACGCCTGGGTGGCTGAGTCTGTTAAGCATCTGCCTGCAGCTCAGGTCATGATCCTGGGATCGAGCCCCACCCCTATTGGGCCCCGCATCAGACTCCCAGCTCAGTGGAAAGTCTGCTTCTCCCTCTCCCTCTGCCTGCCACTCCCCCTGCTTGTGTGTGCCCTCCCCCTGTCAAATAAATAAATAAAATCTTCAAAAAAAAAAACAAAACCCAAAACATATACTTTGTACTTAACAGTATGTTATGAGCTAAAAAAAACAAAAACAAAAACAAAAAACATCATGTTATGAGCATTTGTTCTAATTAACAAATATTTTGGGGAAATACAATTTTAATGAAGCATTCAAAAACACTATCCTTTATTAGATGGGTTATTTATGGTTGCATTGCTATCATAATACTACACTAGACCACGTATCATAGTGAAAATATGTACATATAAATTTAATTCATATCTCTGAATATTTTCCTAGGTCAATTTCATAGGTATGAAATTATAAGGTCAAAAGGTTTTAGTATGCAAAACTATCTGCAAAAGTGTAGAAATTTATACCCTCAGAAGTGCAGTACACAAAAGTACACGTCTACTTAACTGTATCCTCACCGACCCTGGAGTAGGATAAAAACATCTTTGCCATTTTGACAAAAGGAAAATACTAGCACTTTTTTTTTTGACTTTCTTATTTGTAAGAATGCTTTATTTGATTGAAATTTATCTGAGGCAATTGAAGAGTCACATGTAAGTGTGAGAAGTAATAGAGGGGTCCTATGTACACTTTACTCAACTTTCCCCAATGGTAACATTTTCAAAAGTATTATATTATATTTATATAAAATATATGATATTATATATGATATTATATTGACTTGTACTTGTGTGTGTTTATATTTAGTTCTATTAATTTTACCATATGTAAAGTTTCATGTGTCCACCATCACAATCCACATACTCAATTGTTATATTCCTACAAGAATCTTATGTTGCCTCTTTTTTTTTTTTTTTTTTTTTAAGATTTTAAGTCATCTCTACACCCAACGTGGGGCTCAAACTCACAACCCTGAGATGGAGAGCCTCATGCTTCACCGACCAAGCCAGCCAGGAGGCACTCTTATGTTGTCCTTTTATAACCACACCCACCTAGCTTCTGCCCACTCCACCACGCCTTCTGTAATTGCTGGAAATCACTAATTCATTCTCCATCACTAAAATGTTGTCATTTTTTTAAAAAAAAAAGTACATAAACAGATTCATTTGGTTCGTAACCTTTGGAGACTGGCTCTTCCCACTCAGTAAAATTCCTTGGAGATTCATCCAGGGTGTTACATGTATCAATAGTTTTTTCCTTTTTTATTGCTGAGTAGTACTTCATGGCATGAATGTACCACAGTTTGTTAAATCATCACCCTTTAAAGGACATCTGGGCTGTTTGTGGGTTTTTATATGTATATATATATATATTTTTTAAAGATTTTATTTATTTATTTGACACAGAGAGAGAGAGAGATCAGATCACAAGTAGGCAGAGAGGCAGGCAGGGAGAGAGGAGGAAGAAGGATCTCCACTGAGCAGGGAGCACGATGCGGGCCTCGATCCCAGGAACCTGGGATCATGACCTGAGCCGAAGGCAGAGGCTTTAACCCACTAAGCCACTCAGGCACCCGTGGGTTTTGGATATTACAGATACAGCTTCTATAAACAATCATGTAAAGCCTTTTATATGAACATCATTTTCATTTTCCTGGAATGGCTCTCAAGAGTACAATTGTGGGGTATATGGTAATTCAATGTTTAGTTTTAAAAGAAACTGCCAAGTTGTTTTTACAGAGTAGCTGTATAATTTTTTTATCTCCACCAGCAATATATGAATGATTCAGTTTTTCCTCATCTTTACCAGAATTTGCTTTTGTCATTACTTTTTCTTTTGGCCATCCTAGAGGCCTTTTTATTGGCCACTGAATGCAGAGCTAAGAACCAGAGACTGAGGTTCTCATGCCACTAATTCGCTATGTGATCTTGAGCAAGTCATTTTCCCCCTGGGACATGGTTTCCCTTTATATAAACAGAAAATTCCTAATAGTCCTTTCAATTTTAACTTTGTATGCATCTAAGATAAGAATAGACTTCTGTGGCTGATTATGAAGGTTTAGAACATAGGAAGAGTCTGTAAGTGGTTTCCCTTCTAATAGCAAAAGAATTAATTTACTTACTGAGTAGGAAATTATCTTCCTGAGAACCAAGGAACATGTGCGGCCTAGGTTATATTACTTCCTCCCAAAATAACCCACCGCACATAAAAAGTTGATTTACTTCATCCTGATATGAACTCCAAGGGAATCTTCCCTCTGTTTTACTTTGCAGTAGAAATCACCAAATCTTGGGATGCCTGTGTGGCTCAGTTGTTTAAACGCCTGCCTTCAGCTTGGGTCGTGTTCCCAGGATCCTGGAATCAAGTCCTGCATTAGGCTCCTTGCTCAGCAGGGAGCCTGTTTCTCCCTCTGCCTGCTGCTCCCCCTGCTTGTGCCCCCACCCCACCCCCGATATATAAACAACTAAATTCTTTTAAAAAAAAAAAAAAAGAAATCACCTAATCTCCACAATGACTTCATCCTATAGTTATTTATAAAGACTTTCTCTGTCAAGAATGTGAAATGCTAGGTAGATGTTCCTAATTAGGCTTCAGAAAAACTGGTGTAGAAAAGGGACACCAGAGACTTCAAGACAGCCAAACTTCTGCCTCTGTAAAAATGGGCTTGGGAGTTCAATGAGAGAAAATTCCACTTTACACCTGCAATGGTTTGTGCTGCTGTTGGCACTGAGAATCTCAGGCAGTAAAAACAAGCTTTCCTGCATCACTTGGCTCCTAGACGTCAAATATCAGTTGGAAATAATGTGCCTATATATATATTTTTTTTAATTGTTTGTCATCAGCTCAGGCCATGAACCAATGAGGTACAAAGGCAAATACTGGAACGAAAAAATAATGAAAACAGAATGTTGAAGAAACTCTAGTGGCTAATCTTACATAGTCTTATGTAGGTTCCTTCCTTAGAATCACATGGGGTATGTGTGAGAGGCACAGATTTCGGGACCGCCTGCTAGCTATTTCAAGCATAATCTTAGAGGGTAGAGGATAGGAGCACATACTTTTAAACAAGCTCCCCAAGTGATTGATTCTCTTTTTTATTTATTTTAAGAGAGAGAGAGAGAGAGAGACAGATAGAGCATGAGCAGGGACAGGGGGCACAGGAAGGGAGAGGGACAAGCAGACTCCGCACTGAGCACAGAGCCTGATGCAGGCCGCGGTCCCACGACCTGCGATCAGAACCCCAGCTGAAATCAAGAGCCAACTGCCCAACTGACTGAGCCAACCCCTCCCAAGGTGAATGATTCTGACAAGCAACCCAGCATCAGCCCATAGCCTGGCATTTAGGAACTACTAATACAGGGCAATGCTTTCACTTTTATTAATAGAGTAATCAGGGCTAGAATTTCCCCCCCAGAACTCAATGTCCCACATCCAATAACTAAACACAGGCTGAATTAGCACTCTTGCCACTCTTTCGCGCACTTAACCTTTTGTGACACGTGGTCTCTAACAACAGCAACAACAACAAAAATCCACTTAAAAAAAAAAAGAAATGATATAAGGGCCAGCTCGGGTCCAAGCTTCATCCTGTATCCACCCCACAGCTGAGGCTCCAGTCACGTTTCCTACCTAAAGCCTCATTTCCAATCCTTGTTCCCCATTCCCCCCAAAATTTTTCTCAGGACACAATTTACCCAACGGGCGCCAGCCCCCATTCTGGAGTTCATAAGTATCAGGTCCTAGCAGCCCATTCCTTTATCTCCCTCCCCAGTTGCCGAGCCAGGTCACTCTTTTCGCCATTGTTCCCAGAACAGGGTTTTTTTTTTCTGCTAGTCTGCCTCATACTCCAAAAGCCTCTATTTGCTGGCCCTGATTTACTTTTTCTGTTTCCCTTTCATAGAAGGAACTCTTATTCCTAAACGTCAAGCCAATGTCTAAGCTCTATTTATTACCCTGATGACAACTGTCCAGATGTTTGAGACTGCCCCACTCCCAGGCATCCGTCCCTACGTTTAGTCCAACTGTTGGGCGACAACGCTGCTTTATCCCATATATCACTCCTGACTTCCCATCGCAACTGCTTAACTGTAACTGAAAAGCTCCTTAACATCGCTTGTTCACCAGATTGAGCCCCTATTTGCAACCAAAGGTGGATAATTTTTTCAACCCCTCACACCACATCGGTTAACAAGTCTAGCACCAGGATGTTTCAGACTACTCATTTCTGCCACATCTCGCTGAAAGTAAGTGGCTTGTCGAGCTAATCTTGAGCTTGGACAGATAACATGCCACTTGCCATACTGAGCTGGAATTACCTCTACCCCTACCAGATATAGCACAACAGAGGCAGGAGGCCGTGTCTATTACATATATTTACCGGCGTATCGCGAGATCCAAAGCAATGGAATAAAAACTGGGAGACTCGAGAGAGAGCAAAAATTTTTGCAATACGTGGTGGATGTCAGCCTAGAAAAGTTCTTTGAACATTTGCAGCAAGGTCAGTGGCAATTTGGGCATGCCCGGGGTTCTCTCCTGCCGGCGCGAGTTGTCGGCCTGAGCTCATCAGTGAGTAGAACCCTAAAATGCTAGGAGTCCAGCTCCAGCAGCGACACCTATTCCTTCTATTCATTTGGTAATTCACTAACCTGTTCTATTTCAGGTTCTGTGTTACAAAAGAACGCAACTCATAGCTCTCTCAGGGGAGCAATAGGAACAAATTAGCCGATATTTACCAAATCATCTGAAAATGAACTGAGCTAAATTGCTTTGCACATACCTTCTCTCCTGGGGCTCTAGATTATATTTACTACATGGTACATAGAGTTCTTCACCCCCATCTAATCCCGATCAGACAGGAAGAAGGTGTGCCTTACTAGGAAAAACAGTAGTAATTGAAAAGCCAAGCATGGAATGCAAATTCCCACTCTGATTTTTATTTTAACCAGATGTACACACCTTACTTATTAAGCCACAGCATAACAATTTTGCTCATCTGTGGGGGAAAAATTATTCTGACCAAAGAAAAAACACTGCCAGAAAGTCCAAATGCGTGAACCATTCCATCTTGGCCAAAGCATTTTCATTTTTCTTCTCCTGTAAGTAAATATCTGTAAAAGTTATTGCCAGGAAGGCAACCTAAGATGAGAGACAACTAAACCTCGTGAATTCTATTGTGAGACAGCAGAAATACAGACACTTTCCTTTACGCAGAGCGAATGCTGAGCAGCTGGGAGATATATTTCACAACCCTAGAAAATTGATATTTAAATGTGCAAATATTTCTAGAGCATTTTGCACTTGACAAATTTCTTCTTAATTCAGTTCTGGTTCATTAGTTCTCACCAAAATTCTCAGATGGTAAGTATCATCAGCCCCATTTTACAATAAAGGAAATTAAGGTTTGGAGGTGTATTCATTTCCTACAGCTGCCATAACAAAGTACCAAAAACTGGGTGGTTTAAAACAACAGAAATTTAGTCTCTTATAGTTCTATAAGCCAGAAGTCTGAAATTAAGGCACTGGCACAGTTGGTTCCTTTCTGGAAGCTCTGGGGAAGAATCTGTTCAGTGACTTTCTCCTAGCTTCTGCTGGGTGCTGGCAATCCTTGCTGTTCCTTAATTTGTAGATGTATCTGCATTTGCCTACACGTAGCGTCTTCCTCTGTGAGTCCTCCCCTCTTCTTAAAAAGACCCCAGTCATTGGATTTAGGACCCACTCAAATCTAGTATGACCTTGGGCGCCTGGGTGGCTCAGCTGGTTAAGCAACCGCCTTCAGCTCAGGTCATGATCCTGGAGTCCCAGGATTAAGTCTCATATCCAGCTCCCTGCTCAGCGGGGAGTCTCCTTCTCCCTCTGACCTTCTCCTCTCTCATGCTGTCTCTCTCTCATTCTCTCTCACACATAAATAAATAAAATCCTTAAAAAAAATCTAATATGACCTCATCTTTTTTTTTTAAGATTTTATTTATTTATTTGAGAGAGAGAGAGCGCACAAGCAGGGTAAGGGGCAGAAGGAGAGGGAGAAGCAGGCTCCCCACTGAGCTGGGAGCCTGATGTGGGACTCAACCCCAGGACCCTGAGATCATGACTGAGCCAAACGCAGATGCTTAACTGACTGAGCCACCCACGCACCCCTGACCTCATCTTAATAACATCAACAAAGACAGTGTTTCTAAGTAAAGTCACATTTTCAGGCTCTGGATGGACATGAATTTTGGAGGGACACTACTCAACCGACTATAACAGGATTAAATGATTTCCAAAAATCAGACAGCTAATAGGCTGGGGAGCTGAGACCCAAAGATCTCTGAAGTCCATATCTAAATCCCTAAAGGCCAAAGGCAGATGTATATCTCTTTATCCCCTCAATTTCCAGGGACTGTCTCTTCCTTTAAAGATGTTACTAACCAAAATCTAATTTGAATAAGAGTTTATTCTTTCCCCCTTTTTTCCTCTCCTCTTTCCCTTTTCCCTTCTCTTTCTATATATATGCACATACACATGCAAACACACACACACACACACACACACACACACGCACAGGAAGACTCACATCTTACTATCTCTTAGAGTAATATATAGCACCGTGCTTTCTACCAGGAAGTTGTGCAATCATTGATAAATGAATAAATTAATTTATATATTTAAGAATGAACTAATTATGAGAGTTTAAAAAGTAATTGACTTTAATTATAAGCTCATGATGAATAAGAAATGTTTTAAAATGCCATGACCTATTCATACAATCACAACATAATTGGAAAATATTCTAACAATTTAAAAAATCCAAGCTATACTATGGGTTTAGGTGCTGTCCTAATCACCCAGCCTCTGTTTCAGTGATTAGAATGTTTGAAATTTTTTTCAAGTACCTCCATACTCATCGCTCTTCTTCCTGTAGGCCAAGCCTGGTGGTGTTTAAGAATATCACTGCCAGGGCTCCTGGGTGGCTCAGTGGGTTAAGACTCTGCCTTCGGCTCAGGTCATGATCTCAGGGTCCTGGAATCGAGCCCCACACTGGGCTCCCTGCTCAGCAGGGAGCATGCTTCCCCCTCTCTTTCTGCCTGCCTCTCTGCCTACTTGTGATCTCTCTCTGTCAAATAAATAAATGAAATCTTAAAAAAAAAACGAATATCACT
The DNA here is from genome assembly GCA_002007465.1 of Ailurus styani. Taxonomy (NCBI): domain Eukaryota; kingdom Metazoa; phylum Chordata; class Mammalia; order Carnivora; family Ailuridae; genus Ailurus; species Ailurus styani. The sequence goes on along the minus strand of LNAC01000294.1, from coordinate 785,313 downwards.
GCCAAATCCTTAAAATCACCACAGTTGTGATGCGAAAATTGATTTTATATGTAGATATAGATATATCTCTCATAAAGCATTACTGTTTACTTAAATACAACCTAGTAAAGCCCTGTTGATTTTGCAATGTCAGTTTATAATCTTTAATAACTTGGCATTGAATCCCCCAGGTATACCAGGACCTAACAGTGCTTGACCTTAATAAATGTTTATAATGGCTGTGACTTGGCCTGAGCCTGTATATACACTAAGCCAGCGACAAAAGTGATCGGTCATTTGATATCTTTTAAGTCAATAAGTTGATTCTTTAAAATCTTTGTTTCACCTGCCTCTTTCTATTCTATTTTTCTGCAGGGGGAGGGGATCTATTGAAGGCAGGGGGCTATGATCTTAGTGCTACAGAGATGGTTTTTCTGATGAACTTTATAAAGAAGTGTAGATAAGATGTAGAACTGATTCTCTCTTATTAATGGAGTCATACATTTTCATGATGAGACTTTAAAGATCATCTGGTCATCAACCCTTAACTGAAGATCTCTGTATCAAAGTACACTACCCATTTTGTCCCTACCTCAGGGGTGGCAAACAGGTTTCTCTCTCTTGACAAATTGTACCACATGATCCTAACTGGAGCAATGCACTGAAGAAGATTCTGAGACTGAGCCTGGGATCTGGTGGGTAAATGGCACACATATACGTCCAATAAATATTTATGAAATCTAAATTCATGATACATTCCAGACCTTTCTGCTTAAATACAATTATGTGCAGGAAATCACTTTATAAGATAAGTTATATGACTAGGAAAACATGATACCAATGTTAACTAGTAGACTAGATTCTCCTAGATTGTCAGTTCTGAATATCTGGATGTGTTGCTCCATAGCTTCCCCATCCTATGTTATAGCCACTAGTTACCTGTGTCTATTTAAATTTAAAATGGTTGAAATTAAATAAAATCTGAAATTTACTTCCTCAGTCTCACTGCAAGTCTGACATTTCAGGTGGTCAGTCGCCACACAGGGCCAGTGGCCAATGTGTTGGACAGCACGGATAGAGAACACTTACACCATTGCAGAGAGTTGTGTTGGACAGCACTGCAAAACCTTCAACAACCAATATAAGACATCATCATTTCATGATGTTGACATCTGCACAAGTCCACTCTTAACAAATGAGTTCAGAAATCTCTTCAAGGGTGACATTTCTTCTCTCCTTCGTGAGTCAAGGATATGGTAAGGGCTGGTTTCCTGCAAATGAGTGTGGGTGCATGTGGGTGTCTCAGAGATGCTGTGAGGAAGGGTGAGGAGTTAGAGCTATTGGCTGCTCTGCGTCCTGAGTCCCTCTTTGTCATGAGGTGACTAAGCCATGCTGGCCAGCAGAGGTGACTTCAGGGGACTTTTCCCCAATGACTTCAGTGTCTGGGAGAGGAATAAAGATGTTATCAGAGGGGCCTGTTCTAAAATTCTACAGTTGTATAATTTTAAACTGAAAGCACAGTGAAAACTGGGATACATTCTAGATGGGCAGGCTGTTAGGAAAGGCAGACAAGGACAATGGCAATGATAAGGAGGTGGGAGGAAATCAAAGACCCACTGGGTTGCACAGAATTGCCTGGCAAACCACCTTTGGCCTGACTATCAGAGTCTATCAGCCCAACCCCACCGTGGATGAATGAGAACACAGCTGATAAATAGATGTTTCTTTTATTCTTATTTTTATAATCTCTCTCTCCTGCTCCTATTCCTTTGGGTAAGGCAATGAAAATCTTGCTAAATGCTGACAATGCTTTTGGCTGGTTTTGTAATGACACTTCAGTGGTGCCAAGTTCCTATTGCCCTCTCCCTAAGACTCCCATAATAGCCATGTGCTGCACTTCTCCTTTGGAAACCAATGCACAGGCTGCCTGGCCTTTCTCTTAACCCTTTCACTCATCTTTCCTTTCAGCTTAAATACAACCAGAGGACGGGGACTCTGTCATATTGGCCTTTGTGGATTCTGACAGGTCTTAGCATCACACCCCTAACATTTGGAGGCAATATGGCACTGACATTGCATTGTGGGCTCTAGAGTCAGATTGTTTAGGCTTAAGTTCCACCTCTATTACTTGCTAACTGCACCTTTCAGAGAGAGATTTCCCTGCTCTAAGCCTCATTTTCTTCCTTTGTTAAAAAAGCGTAATATCCACAATAGCCAAAGTATGGAAAGAGCCTAGATGTCCACTGTTAGAAAAATGGATCAAGAAGATGTGGTTTGTGTGTGTATATATGTGTGTGTGTGTGTGTGTATATATACACACACACACACATATGCACACAATGGAATATTACTCAGCCATCAAAAAGAATGAAACCTTGCCATTTGCAATGACATGGATGGAACTAGAGGGTTTTATGCTAAGCCAAATAAGTCAGCCAGAGAAAGACAATTACCATGATTTCACTCATATGTGGCATTTAAGAAATAAAACAGATGAACATAGGTGAAGGGAAGGAAAAATAAAATAAGATGCAAACAGAGAGGAAGGCAAACCAGAAGAGACTCTTATCTACAGGAAACAAACTGAGGGTTGCTGGAGGGGAGGTGGGTGGGGGGATGAGGTAACTGAGGGATGGACATTAAGGCGGGCACTTGATGTAATGAGCACCGGGTATTATATGCAACTGATGAATCACTGAACTCTACCTCTGAAACTAATAATATACTATATGTTAACTAAACTGAATTTAAATAAAAAAAATTTTTAAATAGGCAAGAAGTTATAATAAAGTTTAAAAGAAACAATGAAAGTAAAACTTGACACAATGTCCAACACGCAGTCAATACTCATAAGGATCATTGTTGGGCTTTAAATAAATACTGTGTAAATGCAACTGCTGAAATTTGCTCTGTGCCTGATAGTAGAGCTTTCAGGGCTAAGACAGTCCTTAAACATCTTCTTGCTCAACCTCCGCACTTCACAGACAAGGAAACTGAGATGTACACAGGGAACAGTGCTTGCCCACGTTCACAAAGTGTCAGTAGCTGAACAGAAGCTCCTCACTGGCAGTTTCCGTTCCATCCACTGCCTCTCTGAGAGCCTCTGGATGTTCAGAGCACACCACAGGCATTGCACGGCAGAAAATGTCAGGCAAAGGGCTCTCTTTATTGAACAAACAACTCAAAATGTAAGGCCTACAAAGAGCGATGGCCATGCATTTGTCACAGTGTCAGTGATGTCAGTGAATTCATCTTCCCAAATGACAGAGAGTGACCACCATGCCCAAGGGAGACTAGCACTGAGAGGTAACTTCAGGAGTCACATGAAATATTACAGATGGAGTTAGTGTTCAAGCCAGAGAACCCAACACTGGGTGCTGTCACATCAACACAATTCAACATATGTTTCTGAGCACTTACTTTTTGTTTGCTTACTTACTAAATGGTAGCATGTTTCCACTGACAATTACAGTATTTATATTATATACATGTGTGTATGTGTACTTATATATACTACATATACAAATATATAAAATAGACACTGCATACATGTGTGTGTGTATATATATAATGCTATATATATACATACATATATATATACATATATATGTATACATACATATATATATACATATATATATGTATATATATATATATGGCCTACCATTTTATTCTATGTTGCAATGGAAAGATGCAAACTCAGCTTTTAATAATTGCTTCTGAAAGTATTTCCATGGGTCAGAACCATGATGATTTCATGGGGGAAAGAGAAATAGGCATTGGGACTAGCATCTTAAAAGCTTCTACCTTGTGAAATGGAAAGTGCTAATATAGCAAAAATTATTGAGTTCCATTCTCCTCTGTGCCTTAATTCACTCCCCTGGACAGAAGGCACTTAAGCAGGCATCTTACAGCTCTTTCCCACATGAACCACACCTACATGATTTCCTGAGTCCAGAGAACCCTGGAAATGAATATTGGCAACATCAAATACTTAGGAGGAAATCAGATATTGAGAAAAATTAAGGCAGGTATTTGCCAAGCATTCTAGTAGCAGTTTCAGAGAGTGCCTTTCAAATGCTATTTATTTATTCATTGAATATTTTATTTATTTAACAGAGCTTCTGTAGTGCATAAGCCTCAGGAATTAAACTGGTCTTTGGTCTCAGAGCCTACAACTGAAATCTTCAAAGACTGTTTTTAATAGTTGTGTGTGTGTGTGTGTGTGTTTGTGTGTTTCAGCTTTACTTGAGATGCAAGATCATAAGACACCAGAGCTTGAGGGGATCTTTTGGATCACAAACTGTCTTTGAAAATTTTCCTAAGCAATGAAAATCTTCAGATATAAATTTAAAAGGAATCTTAAAATATATAAAAGGAAAAGCAATAAATGAGGTCATTGGGCATATAAATCTCTAACATTTGTTGGGAAATATTTAAATGTTGTTAAAAACCCTGAAGCCTCTGTTCAGAGTCTTAAATTTTAAGGGATACAGTTTGAAAATCAATAATGTAGTCCAAATTGACAAGGAGTCTGAGAACCAGAAAGAGAAGAAATTTGCAAAGAAGGGGAAGAGCTGAGTCTCTAAAGGAGTGAATTGATGCTGGTTCAGTGTTCTATTATAACAAGCTAGCTGGCTTTCACATTTTTGCACGTGAGCATTAAATGGCACAACATCTAAAAATCTCAAGCTCTTCCCAGATCACGTACACATTATGGAAGAGTGACTTGGGGTCTGTACCCAGTAGTTCTTAACCAAACACTATTGTGTCAACCAACATAAAATGTCAATTTACAACTCTTAGTAAATTAGTGGATATAACATTTTTCTATCCCTTTAGACACAAGTCTTACCATTAGCAAATTATTGACATAGATATACTACTAAATCACTAAATCTAATTGGAAAAAGTTTTTCTATTGATTCTTTCTTACCCTGATGGTGATGTTACTATTAAACACTAATAAATTGCATGAACATCTAAGAGAAGGAGGCTGTAACTGAGCACCTAATTACTTTGGAAGGAAGGAGGCGAAGATTTCATTAAAATGTGACCTGTAGCTTCATGCACTCTGCAAACAAACGCAAATGTCAACTTGTTTCAAAATTACTGCCATTATAATCCTAATAGCAAAGCACCTGCTGGGAAATTCCTAAAGGAAATAATAAACAATAATAGCTCTTAGCAACTGAATAATACATTTTATCCATGAATTTATTTATTTTTTTTTAAAAGATTTTATTTATTCATTGGACACAGAGAGAGAGATTACAAGCAGGCAGAGAGGCAGGCAGAGAGAGAGGAGAGAGGAGGAAGCAGGCTCCCCGCTGAGCAGAGAGCCCGATGTGGGCCTCGATCCCAGGACCCTGGGATCATGACCTGAGCCGAAGGCAGCGGCTTTNAGAGAGAGATTACAAGTAGGCAGAGAGGCAGGCAGAGAGAGAGGAGAGAGGAGGAAGCAGGCTCCCTGCTGAGCAGAGAGCCCGATGTGGGCCTCGATCCCAGGACCCTGGGATCATGACCTGAGCCGAAGGCAGCGGCTTTAACCCACTGAGCCACCCAGGCGCCCTATCCATGAATTTAAAAAGTTCTTTAGAAGCATTAACTAATTAAGTTTCACCACATGCCCACAAGGTAGATGTTAGTTCTGTGTTTTATAGATGTACTCATTTAGTAAGACTTGCAGCTCTCATTTGTGGGAGTATTGGGTAGGAAAAATCCCACCAAAATAAAATGTTTCCAGATCCTACTGGGCAATGCAGTGATAACATGGAAGTCCCCCAAGTGATACCCAGGATGCATTTAAGAATCAATGTACATCCAAAATATCTCATTTAATACAGAGAAACTTCAGAACTGGGGAAAACTGAATCCATCAAGATGCAGAAATCAATGTCTAGCTGTAAATGTGTTTGAAATATTAGAAGCCCAAAGCTTAATGGGAGAAGGGCTTTCATAGGTGCATTTTATATATAACATGAAAGTAAAGATGGACTCCAACAGAAAGAGGTAATCCAGAACCATTATACCACAAGATAGGAGAAAAGGAAAGCTCCCAAAACATTGTCCAATGTATGTCCCTAGTTTTTCAGGAAGCCTACCCACCTGATTGACTCAGTCAGGTCAATGTAAGCCCATAAAGCTCCTAGAAGAAAACATAAGCAGTAATTTCTGTGACATCAGTCACACATATTTTTCTAGATATGTTTCCTCAGGCAAGGGACACAAAACCAAATCAAGCTACTGGGACTACACCAAAAATAAAAAGCCTTTGCCCAGCAAAGGAAACTACCAACAAAATGAAAAGACAAACTACTGAATGGAAGAAGACATTCGCAAATAATATAACTGATAAAGGGTTAACATCCAAAATATATAAAGAACTTATACAACCCAAACTGAAACCAAAAACTAAAACCAAAACCAAAAACCCACAAATAATCCAATTTAAAAATGGGCAGAAGAACTAAATAGACATTTTCTTTCAAAGAAGACGTCCAGATTGCCAGCTGACACATGAAAAGTTGCTCAATATCACTAATCATCAAAGAAATCCAAATCAAAACCACAATGAGCTATCACTTCACACCTGTCACAATGTCCAAAATCAAAAATATAAGAAACCCCAAGTGTTGGCGAGGATGTGGAGAAAACGGGAACTTTGTGCCCTGCTGGTGGGAATGCAAATTGATGCAGCCACTGTGGAAAACAATAGAGAGGTTCCTCAAAAAGTTAAAAATAGAATTATCATATGACCCAGTAATTCCACTACGGGGTATTTACCCAAAGAAAACGAAAACACTAATTCAAAAAGATACAGGCACCTCCATGTTTACTGCAGCATTATTTACAATTGCCAAATTATGGAAGCAATCCAAGTGTTCATTGACAGATGAATAGATAAAGAAGATGTGGTGTCTATATACAGTGGAATATTACCCAGCCATAAAAAACAAAATCTTTCATTTGCTACAACATGGATAGACCTAGAGGGTATAATGCTAAGTGAAATTAAGTCAATCAGAGAAAGACCAATACTGTATGATTTTGCATATATGGGGAATTTAAGAAACAAAACATACAAATAAACAAAGAAAAAGAAGACAAACACATCTGGTTTTTTAAGCTAGATTTTTCAATATGGAAAACAAACTAATGGTTACCAGAGGAAAGATGAATAAGGGGATGGATGAAATAGTTAAAGGGGATTAAAAGTACACCTATCTTGATGAGCACTGAGTATAGAATTGTTGAATCACTATGATACACAACTGAAACTAATATAATACTCTATGTTAACTATATTCAATAAAAAAATCAACAGGATTCAGATAAAGAAGTACATAATTAAGTAAATACAGTAGAAAATGCAAAGATACTCATAATCTCAAGTAAAGTATAAATATCAAATATTCTCCCTAAAAAGAGTAAGTAAGTGAATCAAAAGTTTGGTTGGGAAAAGTTCATTTTTCTATGAATTTGTCCTAAATTCATGGTTGGCAAACTGTGGCCTATGGACCAGACCTAGCCAGCAGTCCTTATATGTTTCTGCTGAGAGTGAAACATGGTTTTTACATTTTTAAATAGAAAATAAAGATAATAGAAAAAATATCTTTTCATAAGTGAAAATTACGTGAAAATCAAATTTCAGTGTCCATAAATAAAGGTTTATTGGAACACAACTATGTTCATTTTTTTGTTCATCATCTATGGCAGCTTTCATACTATGACAGGGTTCGCTAAACCTCAAATATTCATTCATTAGTTCTTTTTTTTTAAAGATTATTTATTTATTTGAGAGAGAGAGAGAGAGAGTGAGAGAGAACACGAGAGAGGAGAAGGTCGGAGGGAGAAGCAGATTCTCCATGGAGCTGGGAGCCTGATGTGGGACTCGATCCCAGAACTGCAGGGTCATGACCTGAGCTGAAGGCAGTTGCTTAACCAACTGAGCCACCCAGGCGCCCTCATTCTTTAGTTCTTTACAGGAAATTTGCTTACTCCTTTGCTAGGCATATTTTGGAGCTATATTATATATTTATGTGTGTCTGTAAATACATTAACTTTCATTTATAAACTAGAGATACTCAAAATTTGATTCCTGTCCTTCTGTATTTTATTTACATAACCATGAGCTCATCAAACTGTTTCATAGAAAATATCAAATGTCTGAGAATTTTTTCTGACTTTTCAACAGTTACCACTCCCTTCTCAAACCACATTTATAGAGTTCTTGACTGTTTGAAACATTTTCACATTTATTATTCCATTCGTCTCTCACAAAAAGCATAGGAGGTGCCCCTATTTCTGCTTTTCAGAAGGGAAAACTGAGCCTCGGAGTTTTCAAATGACTCCTGAGAACATGAAGCACAAAGCAGAAGATCCCTGCCCTAACTCAGACCCCAGATGCTCCCGGGAAAGAACTCTTCTCTGAAGAAACAAACACAAACAAACAAAGAAAATCTCACAGCTGAGACTGAAAAAGCAAAAAACAAATAAACATGGTGATAGAAACACACAAGTTTCAAATTCTTTCCTATGCAAGATTATCTCTGGAAGCCTACCTAAAAAAGGGTTTTATCTCTGGTTGACTAAAAAGGGAGTTAAGAGACGTGCATTATTGGGCAAAGAATAAAAATAAAATTAAAAAAAATAATAAAAAGTAATAAAAAAATTTTAAAAAAGAGACGTGCATTATTTTTTTTGTTTGAAATCGGTACCATGCACATATATCACTTATTCAAAAAATAAGCTTTTTTATATGGGCAAACTAACATAGGATAATTTAAGTGGCAGCATCTCCTGTCAGTAAGAATTGCCTCTTTCTATTTGGGGAAAGATTTCAGAAGGCTCCAAGTATCCCCAAGGAAAAGAGAATTTCAGTTAAATGTTAATCTAAGGTCAGTGTAGCACTTGCCATGAAGTCCATTTTAAAGGGCCATTTACTTGTAATTTCAAGAGAATGATGGACGACATCACCACTGTCACCACGCCAGCGCTGGCAGGCACCCGATGAGGGGCTAGAAGGAGTGTCCTGACAAATCCATCTGGAGTGCTACTCTGTTTTTCTTTCCCTTTCTTCCTTTTTACTACTGAATGCTATGACCAGCTGTCAATGACATTTTCTTACCCACAGCAAATTGCCTTGCAATATATTCAAAATCAATACATGTTTCTTGAAAGAATTTTATGTTGTACAAAAGTTGCACATAATTGGTAATCAGGATTTTTTAAAAAATAATTCAGAATTAGAGTTAAAACAGTTGAGAATTCTCTAGAATATATGACAGATGAGAGAGAGGAAGAGAGACTCGAGAATTTCTTACGTATCTATCTATATACCCATTTATCATCTTTCTAACTATCCTATCTATAGCTAGCTGGAATACATATTTATTTGATCCTGGCATGCTGGAGAATTACAAAATTGAAGAATACTGTGATCGAAGAAAATACTGCAAATCATCTAGTCCAATTCTTAATCAATGATGAAACTGCCACCAAAGGAGATTTTGTTCAATGTGAGTCCTGAAAGTAAAGACTGTGTATATATTTAATTTGCCTGCAATCGGCCTCAGCCTAGATTTTTATATCTTCATGCAAATTATGCTCACTATCCCTCAACCTACTCCCAAAACATCACGTTATGCTTTTTCCTCTTTTTACTTTCTAAATGACATGAATGTCTTTCCTCTTACTTTTCATACTCATATCCTACCAGTCTTCAAGGCTCTACTCTCTGAATTCCCCATGCATTTAATGGGTGGCCATTTCCAAAAGCACTTATCTTACTCACCCATTCTTCTGCTTTTCACTGTTTTATATAAGTTACAAGATTATGAATAATTTATACTTCTTATTGTTGCTAGACCATAGTTTTAAAACAATAGAAAAGTGTACTATATGATAGAGAGTTTTTGATACCTGAATTTTGGTGAAAGAATAGAAGATGAGAAATAGTTTTAGCCCTATAGCATAATAAACAGCATCAGTTAGGTCTCAGTAAAATGGGTCTTGATTGGTTGAGCATTATTCAGGGATATCACTGATACCGTACTTGAGGAGTAACTCAAGTAACCTTAGAACTTTTTAGTTTAAAAGAACCTAAGGGACCTCCAGGTCAAACTTTTATACATAAAATATAGAGGTTTGAAGAAGTAAAGGAACTTATCCAGAGCTAAAACCTGAGTTTTCTGCCACTTTATGTCCAGATAGTCCTCATCAATCATATCACCTCCTCTAATAACCATTTTTAGTTAGTGACATCAATTGCAAAAATGTAAATATGTGTTTAGATGTTTGGTTCCTATTAATACCATGTATATATATTTTTAGAAGATTCCTTAAAAAAAACTTGTAACTTCATTAAATGGTTTATTAGGCCACACCTTATGGATCATGGAGTCTTGTGTGAATTCTCTAAAATTTTCAGATGTGGCTTTCAGCAGAGCTGGGCAGAGGCAGAGACTGATACCCCAGCCCTCTCTTTAACAATGTAGACTAAGTCCCTTGTTGCCAGATCACTTCCATTTGTTTGCTGCAACTGTCTTTATGGACCCAGCTCATAGCTTTTTGTTACTCCTCCTTTATTTTATTGATGTTTAGTCATGATTCACCAAAAATGAAGGGAATTTTTATTTAACCATTGATTCAACAAATGTTGTTGCCATATACAGTTTATTGCCCTATGCCTAGTGACTTCCACTACTATTAAAAGCAATATAATCAATAATGACTGTCACTACTAAATGCTTACTGCATTTCAGGTAGTGTATTGGGAACCACACACATCTCACTTAAAATGTTAAATGGCTCACCCCAGGACTGAATAAGGATGGGATTGGAACCCATATCTGTCATCACCCAAAGTCTGAGCCCGCAGAAGAGCACAGATTTTGCCCTCAGAAGGCTTGTGTCTAGTACGTGGGAGAGACATCCGCTGCAATGTTCAAAGCAATGTGAATTGCTTGTGCATAACAAGCAATGTGAATAACAGCCACGAGCTGTTATTCAGGTACATACACAGTGTCATGGAGCAGACAGGAAGAACTCTCCTGAGGGCAGTTAGCCTAATCCTTGAGGAATAGATGGCACATGGGAAGAATCTGAAAAGATGACTGGAAGTTTGTTAGCAGATAAGAGAAAGAGGGCTTTGTGGATCAAGGAAACCCTATGGAGAAGGGTGCAGTGTTTTAAGAAAATAGCACATTTGGGAGACAGAAAGCAGTCTGACGTCACTGGAATTTGTGAGTGAATGGCTCCGGCTGAAGCTGAAGAGGCAGGCAGGGTCATGCAGGCCAACCAATGAGGTTAGCCCCTTGCCTGGAGGGAAAGGACAAGGGCTAAAGACTCTGAAGCAGTGACAGAGTCAAATTTTAGACTTAGAGAGACCACGGTTGTGAGGAGTATGCATTAAATAAGACCAGGAAGAGAGGAAGGAAAAGGGGGGGGGGAGAAAAGTTAGGAAGACATCACAACTACACAACTGAGAGAAAATGAGAACCTGAACTTGAACTAAGGTAGTGGCAGTGGAAATAAAAACATCTTAACGGAATATTTAAAAGACTGCGTCTATTGAATTTTTTGACCACTTAAGTATGAAGGGCCTAAAGAGAGAAAAAAATCTAAGGCGATACTCAGGTTTCTGGCTTAGATAATAAGAAATCATTAAAGAGGGATGGTAGAAGCAAAGTTGGAGAGGAAAGATGATGAGCCTGGGTTTAAAAAGGCTGATTTTGGTGTACTCTGAGGTACACCCAGATAGAGATGTCAAGATGGCAGCCCACACCGGAATGGATCATCAGATAGGTCTGGGGAAGGGATGCCAAGTAGGGAGTCATCAGGGCATGCGTGGTAATTAAAGCCAATTGTTTATTCAACAAGTACTTACTGAATGCCTGTTTTATGCCACAACTGTTTTAGACACCAGGGAATATGGCAGTTAAAAAACATGTTAAAGAAAAGTCCAGTCCTCTTGGAGCCAACAACCTAGGAGAGGCTATATTTTGGAGCACACAAATACATTTACAATTACAGGTTGTGTTAACTGCCAGAGAGGAAAAACACCATCTGCTATTAAAAAAAATTAAATAAATAACAGGGTCATATAATCTATACTGGGTTGGGTGGTAGGGGATGGTCAGGAAAAGACTCTCTGAGATAAAGGGCATTTAAGTTGAGAATTATACCTGATAAAGGTTTAGCTAAGTGAAGGACACTCCAAGTGGGAACAGCATATGTGAAGACCTGAGGCTAGAGTTTCTTGTATTTAAGAGCATAATGGATGAACCTAGGATGGAATGGTAGGAAGAGGCTAATTTAAACAGATCTATTCATCCAGGGAAGGTCTGTAACTTAATACATAATATCAATCAATCAGTCATTCAAAGCACAAAATCACATTTAATTAGGGGACAAGGGGAAGAAACACCTATAAAAGAAACCTAGATTTTTATCATTTCTAGCACAGTATGGTATCTACAAAAGAGTCCTTTCCTCTCAATTACTATAAATTAATGAGTTGTGAGCCATAGCTAATTTTTCCACCAGAAGTATTCTCTTCTGGAAGATTGGAGATCTATGAGGTACTTTGGTGAATGTAAGAGCTCGTGGAAGGGATAAACAAAATTGGGGATATCCATACAATGGAATAATATGCAAACATAAAAAGAATGAAATACCAATATGATTACAATGTGGATGAACTTGAAGACATCTTAAGTGTAATAATCCAGGCACAAAAGGCCACAGAGTGTATGATTCCATCAATAAGAAATGTTGATAAGAAAATCCTTAGAGAAAAAATGTAGATAAATGGCTGTCAGGGCCTGGGATAAAGGGGAAATTAGGACAAACTGGTTAATGGATATGGGGTTTTCTTCTGCAGGGATAAAATTGTTCTAGGATTTGATAGTAGTGATGGGTGTATAACTCTGACCACCATTGAACTGTACACTTCAAAAGGATGAACTTCATGGTATATGAATTATATATCAATAAAGTTGTTACAAAGAAATTGCATGGGGCATCTCCCTGTGTTCTCTCAGTCTCAAGAAGTGATAGATAGACAGGGCACCTGGGTGGCTCAGTGGATTAAAGCCTCTGCCTTCGGCTCAGGTCATGATCTCAGGGTCCTGGGATCGAGGCCCACATCGGGTTCTCTGCTCAGCGGGGACCCTGCTTCCTCCTCTCTCTCTGCCTGCCTCTCAGCCTGCTTGTGATCTCTCTCCCTCTGTGAAATAAATGAATAAAAATCTTTAAAAAAAATTTAAAAAAAAGAAGTGATAGATAGACATAAAGGTAGATAGATCTAGACAGTTTGCTTATATAGGATTTTACCAAAATTAATTATTTTTAAGCTCATATTATCTTTGATGAGCTCTGGATGAATGAGTTATGTCTATGTCAAATGATGACTTTGGAATTTCAGTTCCATAAGATTAATTTTTTACCCAGAAACATGCTGAAAAAGCTTTCAGTAATCCATCACATAAATAATGGGAAGAAAACAGAGTCAATGTGTCTCATAAAACCTTGCCACTTACTACCCTGTAAAGGTACCATGTGCTGAATGTTAAGGATGACAGATAAAAAATGAGGAAGAGCTATAATACATTGGGACTTTAATGAAGCTTTGGATTCTATCCACATGACGTATTTATCAATGAACCAGAAGATGTGTTTCACACACAACTTATCTTTCCAGGATAACCTATCAGTTTATTTCAGTCTAGAAAATAAAGAGGGATTAAAGTTCACCCTATATTAAAGTTCACCCAACAGCCAAAATAAGATTTAAAATTTTAATGTATTTCCAATTTAAGATACTCAGTGATTTATCAAGATGTTGAATCCTTACATTGTTCAAATACTCAAAGAAGTATTCAGAAACAAGTAGTCTTATCAGTTTTTTTCAGTTTTCCCTTGATAATTAATAATGAAAGAATGGTTACCAGGAATTTACATCAACTTGGGGAACATGGCTTGATACTTCTATTATGGATAGTTAGGGGAAAATGGATATATGAATATCTATGATGGAGATCTCATCAAAGCAGCCAATTCCTTAGGAAACAAGGTACAAATAAATGAATAAATTCATGAATGAATAAATTAAGTAAACAAACAAAAAAATAAGCAAACAAACAAAGTAGAAGTGCCCAGGAAGAAGCAGATTGAAAATACTTATGAAGAAAACGTTTAATATTTCATAGGTCTCAAAATATTTTCATATCTATTAAAAATTTGATCTCAAATATATTTTGTGAAATAAGTAGTACAGAGAGAGAGCCCCATTTCACAGAGGGGCAAAATAAAGCTTAATAGGATAAGGCCACTTTGTGCAGACTCACATTTTTGGTAAGTAGCATAGCCAATTTTATACCAACTGATATCACGTCCAGTGCATTTCTTTTTTCTTCCTCTCTTTTTTTTTTTTTTTTTTTGGAGAGAGACAGGACATGGGTGCACATGAAAGCGGGAAAGAGGTTGGGGAAGGACAGAGGGAGAGAAAGAGAATCCCAAGCAGACTACACACCCAGTGCAGAGCCCCATGCAGGGCTCCATCTCAGGGTCCTGAGATCATGACCTGAGCCAAAACCAAGAGTCAGACGCTTCACCAACTGCACCACCCAGGCACCCCATGCCCAGTGTGTTTCTGACATGACACAATATTCTAATGTTATTTTAAATATTACTATTAATGTTATTTTTTATCATCATAGGATAAAAAGATATAATAAGTGATACAAATAACGGAAAGTCAATAATGGCTTATGGTATAACAAAAATGGCCTATGGTATAAAAACTGGCTAGTGGCCTAGAAAATAATGTGTTTTTGAAAAATATTTTATTTTGTTGGTTGATTTTGTCTTTGCTTTTGTTCATTTTATAAAGAAAATCAAGGCACTACGGTACCTATATATATATGTGATAAGTGTTTCCTTCCATTATATGGTCAGGTCTCAACTATCTATGACGTTATAGGGAAAAAGAATATTTAGAATTTTTAAAACCTCTCTGAATTTCAGATTTTCATGTCAATGGGTGTATCCCCTTTTGCCAAAAAAAAATTATTTTTTAAAATCCACCAAATTGCCAGAATTTGTTGGTTTTTCCTCTTTCTCCAAATAGCTAAGCATCTCCTAAATAAACAATAATTACTTTTGATTGATGTCATTTACTCGTGATCTGCTCTGTGCTCCAAAAGTAGGAGAAATAAGAAAAATTAGAAATGACATCAGGAGAGAGAAATAGAGAGGAAAATAATCTAGGGAAAAAGAATCCTTACAGAAAATAGAATAATTTATCTTTAAGATCAGGTTCTCAATTGAGTAAGAATGTAATAAGAACTAAATCTGCAGTATGGGGTTAGGAGGCAGTTAGGGATATCCTCAATCTTGGGATTGATTTATCTACCAAATGTATTCTCAAGTAGATCAATGGACTCACTCCTGGAATTATTTCAAGTCATGATTCTCTTTAGGAGATAGAGTAGATGTTGTTGAGTATAGAAGAAGGGGTGTTTCTACACGGGGGGGGGGGTTACTGCATCACATTGAAAATCAGCATAACCAGGGTATCAAAGTTAAAGGCTTTTGAGCGCCTATCCAATCATAGTTACATCAGTTCTTGGATCAATAAACCTATAAGTGGCACCATCTGATTTAACTGATAGTCCCAGACAGTGGAAAATTCATTAGTGACCCAGCAAGCGATCTCATCTACCCCTCATCTGTCAACAGAGGATTAATCCCCCAAAGTTAACACCACAGCCACTACACAAAAGCAATAGCAAACACTACACTACACAATAGCAAACAACTCTAATAAACAGGGTGACTCAACTGATAATGTCTCCTCATTGGGCAGGGAGGGATTGACCCTCCCAAAGTACAGATCTCATTACTGATTAATTTCCATGTAACAGTTCTCTGCTTAAAGAAAAGCAGTTTGAATTCTTAATTTATAGATTACCTTGACAATCTAGTTCCCCCCTTCTTATTTAAACGTTGGGTTGTAATAAATATCTTGAGTTTGGTATGCTCTTAAAATTATACTGAAATCTCATTTTAGTGTTTTCACTTATGAATTATTTTCATATAAAATGGTAGTATTTCGTTTACAAATTTCTGTTTAGGGTTATTCTGTGGGATAGTCCACTCCTGATATTTTTATTACTAGCAGTTTTGGGGGGTGGAAATTGTTGGTTTGGAAGGAAATGATTTTTCTTTGCTAACCTGGCAACATGCCAATCTGTTCCCTCTCTCTTGCAGACCTGACATAGGAAACCAACTTCTACTGTTCTAGACTACAAGGAAGTGGAAACAAAGAGAGGTGTGGGAAGAGCAACAAAGAGAGCAAAGTATCTTCTCTAAGTATAACCCTGACCAAAGCACATGTCCTCCAGATGAAACACACTCAAAATATCTTCTTTGCCTGCAGAATAAAACTCAAACCCTTTAATGGCCTTTACAAGAAACTTGCCCCTACCTCTGTCATCATCCTCAGTTTCTATCGTGAAAGTACACATATTCTGCATTCCAAAGATATCAACTGGTTTAAAGCCACCTGAATACGCCATTCTGTTCCACATCTTCACGCCTGTGCGCCTACTAGTTCCGCCACTGGAACGGCCATTCTTCCTCCTAGTTCCCCCTCCGGATGAACTCCTACTCATTCCGAAAGAGAGTTCCCATCTGTATTGCGTTCGTGAGCCACCCAAACAACTGCCCACTTCTTTTTGTGTGTGCCAACCCTCTACCTATTATTTACTACATTATTGCATTTATTATACTTCACAGTAATAATACAGGTGTAGGTACATTTTTCTCACCAGTCTGTAAGTTTCTTCCAAGCAAGATATGTGTATTGTTCAACAAGGTATCATGAGCAATTTGCACAGTCTCTGGCACACAAAAAATATTCCACTAAAGTTGCTGAATGAAGCTGAAGTATTCATGACCTACTGAATGAAATGTTATAGTTTCAAGTATAATGGCTTTTTAAAATATAAAAGAAAATTATATGTGGCATATTGATATGCTTGTAATAGGGTAATCCCGACCTCAAATATTCTGTCCTCAGACCATACATCCTAATTTTTTCTTGAAGAAATGTGAATAATATAAAGTATAAATAACAGGTTTCATGGATCAAGGTTTAATCCTAAAACAATGAATAAGATACTAAGTTCAACTTATTTCTGTCTGAAATGTCCAAATTTTCAGGAAGATGTTGGCAACCTGAACACCAAAAAAACCAGAGTTTTCAGCCGAAATTTATACATCTGTCCTTTATACTCACAGACACAGACTTCTACTAGGATCCAAAAAAGGAGATTCAGTAAAACCCCACAACACGAATCACTTGGGTCAGTGGATCAAGAGAAAACAGGGTACCAAGCTAAGGAGGGTCAGAACACTGAGTTTCTTAGACCAACAGACATTTGTCATAGCCTGTGGGCAGGATTTTCAGGTGGCGTGAATTGGGCACCAAGCAGCTGGGTAAATCTGGGGGGAGGGAGGTGCAGTCTCTCTGACCTGCAGTTCCTCCTCTGTCATACAAGGGGCCTACAGAGCAACACCAAGGGCCTTCCAGCTCTCATAGCCTACCAGCACTGGACTGTTTCATGTCATAGAGAATGAGTAGGGAGGTTCAGGGACAGTTACCGGTAACTGGCCAATAAGAGAGCTACTTCCCTATTTAATCTTTCCATCCTTTTTTCCTCACCCCTGAAGACAAACAAAACCTAAAACCCAGAAAATTTTTTGTATAGGCAACGCAATTAATATGGGCCAATAAAACATTGAGTCCAGTGCATTACCATTAGACAAAGTGTATTGAATCCACTTTTACTGTGGGTCATTCTGGAAGATATACATCCCTTCATTATACATAAAAAACTCGAAGCAGCTAACATCACGTTCGCCTATATAGGATTTACAGTTTGCCAAAGCATTCAGGTACAGTATCTCACTTGACCCTCAAGACACGTCTGTGGGTTCGGTTCTTTGCATTAGACAGAGAATGGAACAGAAGCTCACTGTACTGCCTGAGGTCAGGCTACTAATAAATGCAGAGCTAAGATTCAATCATCAGTCTCTGGATTTCAAATTCAATTTTATTCTGTATTAATGCTCTCCCGCCATCCAATCACACTCTTCATGCAGAGGATGCTGCTAAGTGAGAGGAAAAAGGATTAAAAGACTTATCTATTCATTCAAGAAATATCCGCCAGGCACATACTCTGTGCCAGACACTCTGCTAGACTCCAGGGAAAACCGAATCCCACTCAAACCCTCTCCTCCTGGACTTTAGCTCTTACACTTACAGGAGAGACCAAAATAGGTAAGCATAGCTAGATGATGTGGGCAAATGTTACAGGCACCTCGTAAAGATATAAGCAGGGAGCTATGGGAACACACTGTTTGAACAATTCATCCTGTTTATGAAAGTCAGAGAGAGCCTCTGGCATTTCTATGCCTCAAGGCATAGCTGGGCCTTGAACAGTGAGTATCTTATTCAGTAGGTGGACACTAAAAAGAACAGCATGAGGGACAGCTCAGGTGTATGGAGAGGACAAGGCTCATCCTAGGAGATAGTGCTTTTGGTCAGGATGGCAAAATGAAGACTGAGTGGGTACAGCTTTGGTGAGAGAAAGCCAGACCCACTCTTGGGTCTCTGATTTTATTCTCCATCCTTTACCAAAGAGGATACTTATTTGAGCTTGGCTTTAGAAAATCCATAAAGAATGGTTCTCAATGTGTGGTGTCTACATCGGTAGCATTGACATCACCTGGCAACTTTGAGAAATGCAAATCCTCAGGCCCTGGTCATAAACCTACCAAATCCCTAACTCGGGGGGGGGGGGCCGGGGGGGGATGGGCAGCACTCAAAGTTTTAACAAGAACCCTAGGTGATTCTGCTAGCTGCTCAAGTTTGAGAACCACAGCCTTAAAATACTGATTTTGCCAGTTCGGATGTCTATCTTTACTGTGAAACATCAGTTCTAGTCCCAAAGTTAGCTGACCCACCTTCTAAGTCTGCAGACTAATTTTCTGTGTGCACATGATAGGGAGCAGGTCTGCCGATCGAAGGTAAAATGGACTATGTGAGAATGAACTAGGAATTTACGATGAGGTGCAGAGCCAACTGCTCAGAACTTGTAAGGGAGATGTTAGCATCTGTGGTTCACTAATAGATGTCTTAGTGAACCTCCTCTCCCTGGGATAAACTTCTTTTGTGGCACAGGACTTAATGTTAGCCAATCCAAAACACCATATTTCAAATGGCTCACAGATGGGAACTGTGAAATAATCTTTATGAAACACTCAAGTCATAGTCAAGTCTGTCAAGAGGAAAAAGTGGGCAAAACCACTTATCTGCAATCTTTTGGTTTAGCCTAGAACTGGCTATAATCCAATTTGATAACTAAATCACCAAGCTCTCTGTTATCCACGTGGCTAGGCTGGATGTGGGGATGGGTAATAGTTACAGTTCTTGCTTTCAATGAGTTTGCATTCTGGTTCTTTGGAATGCTCACAAAATCCTCTCATATTTCCCTCATCGCCCCCAGGAATTCCCTTATTCCCTACCATCAGAGTTTCTTCCTGGAGTACTCAACTATCAAAACATATCAAAACCTGTCAAAGCTGGGCTCAAATGCCACCATTTCCCCCTCGACCAGATATGATCTCCTCTCATACAATACAAAGCAAAGAATGAATTATTTTTCTCTGACAGAGCTCTGTGGCCTTCTGGGAACACAGCACAGATCTGTATTATTAAAAATATTCTAATTAGTTCTTGTATGTCCCGTAAGAAAACCTTGATGCAAATCATTTCTAATTAAGAGAAAGACAATGGATCAAATTTTCATTAAACCAGAATGAAAAAAATAAAACTCTTTTCTTTTCAATATCCATTCCTCATGTTGGACTTGTGAACGGACTTTATAAATGCTGAATGTTGCATAACAAATACGTGAAGGACCTCAGGATTTTGCCACTGCATAAAGAGACAAAGACTAAGGTATGTTACTTGTGGATTTTGTATTTGAAAGTGGGCACAAAGGAAATGTTTTGTCAGAGTGTGGGAGGCAGGTAATAGGGTTAGGGGTAAATCTAGATTATCTGGTTGTCCTCCTTAACTCATATTACTGACTAATACATTGTTGCAATAGCACACAAGAGAGAAGAATTCTTTTTAAGGTAATTGATTGCTACTAGGATATTTTTAGAAAAAAATGGTTTCTTTTGTTGCCAAGAATGACTAAAATCTGATCTGGATCTAAAAAATAAAATCAACGCTAGCAACACAATAGTATTTTGAATGGACGTCTGCTTTGAAATATGGTATTTCTTTTAAGGCTCAAAATACCTCTGTCCTACCATAGTGTCTTGCCACAGGTGGGTATTCAATACATCTTTGAGAAGGGACAAAACAAATAAGAGGAGGGTTAAAGGTTGGTCGTCCCATTTGACAGGTAGAAAATGGAAGCTTAGAGTGACAGAGCCAGGAAATGGACAAGTTGGAGCAGAATGGGGGATTGTTGGAACACAGTCCCTTCTTCCTCCCACACCGATACGATGTTAGAGCTCAACAGACCTGAGTACTACGTCTCCCCTTGTATGTCAAAACTGTTCGTGGCTTTCTCATATCCTAGAGAAAGGGTGTCATCAAGTTGCTTCACTGATAAACTCCAGCTGTATACAAACACCCACGGCTAATTAGCCTTCTAACAAATCAGTGGAGGAAGAAAATAACCGTCAACTGAAGGGACTGACCACATCTTTCACTCTTCAGAGTACTGTTACTTTTTCACCTCACGCCCTGGAGCAATGATAAAGAATCCTAGCTCTGTACTTAACCACAAAGAAACCATGTTAGGAATAGTAACTCAGGATTAATAAAATAGTAACTCAGAATTAATTCTTTGCTGTGCAGAATATGAAACATCGTATTAAAGTCTTACATCATGCATGGTATATACAACATGTGATGCAAATTCCTCTCAAAATTCTCTGTGTGACAGAGATGTACGCTGCCTGTATCCATTTCATTTCCTCCTCTATTAACGCAGTCTCTCTCCCATTGGCAGCAGCGATGTGTGCAGCTAGATATCCCAGCTGCCCCATTGTAGGTTTTCAAATTTAAACATTTAAAAAAAATATAAAATAAAATAAAATAAAAAACCATTTTAAGAGAGACTTAGGAGAAAAAGAACATACTCTGTTGGCAAGCCCTCTTTCTTACCCTTCTCTTTCTTCATCTCTCTGCCCAAGACTCCAATGGGATGGTTGGAGCTGCACTAGATGGACACGTTTTGACCATGAAGCAACCTTGAGAACAGAAGCGACACAACAGGAATGGCAGAGCAGAAGGACGGAGGAAAATGGAGAGACTGACGATATCCTAATACCATCATACCAGCTTTGGGATACCTATCCCTTGACTTCTATGTTACAAGAAAATCAATTCTATTTAGTTTAATTCACTATCATTTCAGATCTCCTGTTACTGGTATTGACCAATATAATCATAACTGATGAATTCCCCCCCCAAATGTGGACAGAATAGACAGCGAGAAAATTTTGATTATGACTGCATTTTAGAATTAAAGACCAACTGAGTAATAGATGGACCAGTGTTCCACACTAATGTGGGCTAAAAGAAGCAGATAATTTTCCCTAAATGAGGCAACCAGAAATGGAACTTGATCAGGAGTCTGAGTCATGCCAGAAAGAAGATGATGATGTTTGGAACCCTGCATAATTATGCAGTAGGGGTGAGGGTGGGGGAGGGTGGAGAGGTGAATTAAGGAATGAGGACATTAGAACAAAGGATTAATGGAGCTAGAGGTAAAGTCACAGTGTTTGGAACTGGAGGGGCTACCATCACTGGCCTCCAGAGACATGGGGCCAGAAAGAAAATACTACACATTGGATAAGAAATTCCCTTATCCAGGCAGTTCAGTAAAACATCTTTCTTTCCCTTGCAATATCTGGCACAGGACTTTAAAAAATGGAGTACATGTTCATTAAACCTATGTTGACTGATTTAAAGCCATCCAGAAAATCAGTGATGGAAGTTCGCCTGGGAGCCTCATTCTCAAAAGACTACATGAAACACACTGTTCCACCCCGATCCTTTCTCACCCTCCTTCAATTGTCACCAAAGAGCATCTAAATTATTTTTTTAAAGATTTTATTTATTTATTTGACAGAGAGAGATCACAAGTAGGCAGAGAGGCAGGCAGAGAGAGAGGAGGAAGCAGGCTCCTTGCTGAGCAGGGAGTCCAATGCGGGCCAGGACCCTGAGATCATGACCTGAGCCGAAGGCAGAGGCTTAACCCACTGAGCCACCCAGGTGCCCGAGCATCTATATTATAAAGGAAATGATACATCTAGGTAATTGCAATAAAGCAGATACATGTCACCAAATCTCACAGCACAAAGGGAATGAGAATTTAAAAACACTCAGCATTTACCTGTGATTGCTATTTAAAACTTGATATCTATACATTTGTTTTTCTAGTACAGTAGTTCTCAATGAAGGTGATTTTCCCCTGCAGGGACATTTGGCAATGTCTCTTGACACATGGTCTCTTGTCACAAGCAAGGTGGGGGAAGGTACTACTGGCATATAGTGGGCAGAGGCTGGGGATGGCGGCCCACCAGCCATCCTATAATGCACTGGACAACTCCCACCTTAAATAAAAAAAAGAATTATCCTGGCTCAAATTCAGTAACAGTGCCAGCTACATCAAGGTTATGGCATAATCTCCCCAGGGTTGACGTTTTTAGTTCCTGTAATGTTTTTCAGAGTATTCAACAAGAAAACACATAACCTAAGTGTAGAATCATCAAAATGTGACGTATGGTCTGTAATTCTTGGTACTACTCAGCTCCAATGTATTTCCTTGTTTACAGGAAGCTGGAAATAAATAACAGCCACAATTTTTAAATACATAGTATTTGGGAGGCACAATGCAAAAACACTTCACCAAAAAAAAAAAAAATCTTATTGAACCTATAGGACACTCCTGAGGGGTAAATGTTATTACAATCATTTTACAGAAGAGAACTCTAAAGCTGTGAGAGATTAAAATCCTATGCCCAAGGTCACAGAACTTATAAATAACAAAGGATCCCAGTGCATACCAACCACAGGAAGTAAATGTATAATCATGACATGATTGCTATTCTGGACACCAAAGTTCTCTAGTGAGTTGAGAGGGATTGTTTCCCCCCTTTTAAGTTCATAAGAACATTGACTTTCTTGCACAGAATGTTTCTTGAAATGCAATATACATTTCTGCTCTTTATTAAGCACACTATGTTGAATATAATTTAACCCTTTCCTGACATGTCAGGGTGGTTAGGATGAATACCCATGTTGTCTTGTCCTGCAACGCCCTCTGGTTCTAGTGAATTGGACAGGGTTTCTGTCTCCTCATGAGATTGAACCCAGTGCTTTTAGAGTTTTTCTGCCTGATTTTTACCATTTTTCTTTCTCTGCCTCTTCTTAGAATTATAACTGCCTCTTTTAACTCTAGCCAGTCTGCCTGCTTTCCGATGCTCCCAGCCTTCTATGGATGAAAAGAGAGATCCCCAGCTCTACCAGAACTACATCTAAAACTAAAATAATAAAATCTGAAAAGAATCTCCCATAGTGTGTGCATGCGTGGGGGAGGGAAGGGAAGGAAGAGGGGCTGAGAACACTTAAGCTTCGAGGTATCAACTTAACCTCTTCTAAATCACTTCTGGCTTTATTCCCTGGTTTCCAGTTGGGATCCAGCCAGCTGAGTTTGTTGCATCTGTATCTTCAGACTCATGAGGAACTACAATAATGGACATTTTAATCATCTTAATTTAGAAAATCCTACATTTGGCTGTATTGTATTGGGATGTTGAGCAATGCTTCTACCCCTCTAAGTATGTCTGCTAACACTTAAATCCCAATTTGTCAATAGAAACACATTTCCTACTCATATCCAAACAATACCTTCAGTTTTTATACACACAGTACTCACTTTTAATTTGAAAAAAAGAGCAAAATACTAGTAAGATTTTCAAAATGAATCAATATGCAAGAGAGTTTGAAGTTTCAAAGGTTAACTCTGCAGAAACTGCTTCTCCAGTAAGGTTCAGGAGACCATTAGTTTGTTTTGTTTTCACTCCACCATTGCTCTTATGAACAATGGAAAGGACCCTTACCAGCACTTGGCAACTACAAAGGCAAACTAGAGACACTGTGAGGTTTAACCAGGACAAAGTACAATCAGACACATAAGTGGTTCTTAAATATCGCAAAAAACAAAAAAAACAAAAAAAAAACAACACCATGGCAAGCCTGCTAAATAATCAGTCCCTTGTTTTTATTTTTAAAAAAAAATCACATTTAAAAATATTTCCAGTATAGTTTTAGATCAACGAAGTAGCTGGTACACTGTGCTGATGCTTTGTCAGGCTGAAAGCTGGTGCTGAAACTGCCAGTGATCGGGTACCTAGAACTTGGCAGGTAAGAGTGCTGCATTGCTTCTGTGGTTCGCCGCTTGCCTCTGTCAAGTCCACATCAGCTGCTGGTTTGCAAGAACGTTCCCTTGGGGACCCAAATGCTGCTACCAGCAGTTTTATTGTGTTCTGCCATGGCTTTGTGAGGTTGAGCAAGTTGCAGACTTTGCACTAGGATCATTATGGAGAACAGAGCAAAACAGAGTTTGGAGGATGTTCACTAGCATCAATTTTATTTTTATTTTTTAAATATTTATTTATTGGCAAGAGAGAGAGAGAGAGAGCACAAGCAGGGGGAGGAGAAGGGGCAGAGGGAGTAGACTCCCCACTGAGCAGGGATTCCCCCCTCCCCACCCCCCATGCGGGGCTCCATCCCAGGACCCTGGGATCATGACCTGAGCTGAAGGAGATGCTTAACTGACTGAGCCACCCAGGTACCCCAACTAGTAGAAATTTTAGAATGTATTAGTTTTGCCCTAAGAAGAAAGACTTTGGGTTTATTTGGAAAATAAAGGGTTATTAGCTTGAAAAGAGGTAAAAATTCTGCTTTTCCCTTAAATCCTGGTTAAATGTAACTTAGCTTTCCAGTGAAAATAATTTATTTCTCTAGAGGGAGATTTAGTATGAAATTGCCACTGCAGCGAGGATGGTCAAAAAACTCATTGGCTACCTCTCAGAATAATCATCCAATTAGGGGGTAAAAATAGTGATTGAAAAGGTGGCTGCATTTTCCCTTGAAATCTTTGTAGGCCTCTGCACTTGTTCTAGAGGAACCCTAATTTGGTACCTTCTAAAAGCCCAGATGCTAAGCTTTTTGCCAAATGCTTCAGAGGCACAGGTAAGTCATACTTGGCCCCTGTCTCCCAGGGACTCGTGGTCTAGCCAAGACCCAGAACTGTTTCACCATGAGCCTTGAATGGACCACAGGGAGGACAAATCAGATTTGAAAATCCCCCCAAAGATTATTAGATTCAACTGCTGACACTACATTTCCACTGATAGAAAAACATGAGCTAAGGAGCTTTCTCTTCTGAAAGGACTCCAGGAAATTATAGCTACTGAGGGTAAGTCTGTGGTGATATATCAGTAAGGAGACTTTCTGAAGTCCTAATACTTATGGCACTTCCTTTTCTCTCTCCATGTTTGTGTATTAAAATACACACACAGGGCACCTGGGTGGCTCAGTCATTAAGTGTCTGCCTTCGACTCAGGTCATGGTTCCAGGGCNAATACACACACAGGGCACCTGGGTGGCTCAGTCATTAAGTGTCTGCCTTCGACTCAGGTCATCGTTCCAGGGTCCTGGGATTGAGACCCACGTCAGGCTCCCTGCTCAGCAGGAAGCCTGCTTCTCCCTCTCCCACTCCCACTGCTTGTGTTCCCTCTCTCGCTGTGTCTCTGTCAAATAAAAAAAAAAATACCCCCCAAAATACCAAAAATATGACCTGACATCTCAATAGCAATAGAAACTAATAATGTCTAGTAACATTTTTTCAGCATCTGGGAGCAACTGATACCAATCCATATGACGCAAGCCTGTGGCCTCATCCTCAGCTGACATCTCCACAGAGCTAAGAAAGCAGCGGTGGTCCTGACGTCTTCCTGCTGTGTACCTGCCTCTCAGAGATGTGAAGATCAAAAATCTCACACCCAACTCCCCACACAGACAGCAAGAAAACGATTTATGAGCCCATCCAAGGTGATTTCCACTCTCCTCTGATGGCTACTCCTTTCCTCATACAGCCTGAGTGGGGTCCCTGTCAGGAAAATGTAGTTCAGAAAGGCCAAATAAGGGAGGAATGTAAAGTTGGCGGGGAAGGGGGGGGGACACTGGAGAAGACAGGAAGAATCTTAAGAGTTGTATAGTCCATTCCTGGAAAAATAAGAACTAGAAATTGTTCCAGATCACTCAGGGGGGGAAAAGTTAACTTCTCACACCCAGAAGACAGGCTGTGATGGTTAATTTTGTGTGTCTCCTTGACTGGGCTAAGGGATGCCCAGAGAACTGGCAAAACTTACTGCTGGGTGTGTCTAGGAGAGTGTTTCTGGAAGAGACTGGCATTCGAATCATTAGCCTGAGCAATGCACATGGGTACCATCCAGTCCTTAGAGGATCTGAAACAATAGGGTGGAAGAAGAGCAAATTTGCTCTTTGCTTGAGCTGAGACATCTATCTTCTCCCCGCCTTGGACCGTTAGCGCTCCAGGTTCTCAGGCCTCCAGACTCAGACTGAATTATACCCAGCTTTAATCGTAGGACTTCTTGGCCTCTGTAATTGTGTCAGCCAATATATATCCTATTGGTTCTGTGTCTCTGGAAAACCCTGATGAACACCAGGCATTGGAAGCAGAAGATCCTTTCTTATTTAGGCAGAGCCTTACTAACTGATCTCCTAAAAATTAGTGAACAGCTTTGTACATCAAACAAGGCTCTAACACAATTCCTGAGAGATGGAATCTATCATAGTCACATGGAAATTCATAGGGAATAAGGGAGAACATAGGAGCTTAATTTTTGGAAAACTCCAGTCTTGGAGCCATGCTTAAGGGAAACAGACACTAAACCAAAAACAGCACAGGCGGGACCCATACTGCAAACCAGAAGCTCTGAAGGTGAAGAAAACCATGGTTTAAAAAAAAAAAAGAAAAGAAAAGAAAAGAAAAGAAAAAGAACTGGGAATTTCTGCTCTGTGTTTTCAAGTAAATACATGAAACAGTGGACTTGTTAGAATAAGGGATGATTGATGAGATTAAAAGATATCTTAGAGACAGTCAGTCTGAAATTATTAAGGAAGCTGGCTGAGAATAGCAAAGAAGCAAAAGCCAAATTAATTCCACATTGGAAATGGAAAAGAACAAAGCTGGCACTATAAAAAATTAAATCATTGATATAAAGAAATTCTGCCCTAAATCAGAAAATATGAAAAGTTATAAAAGAGAAGATCATAAATACAGCAGACAACGGCTACAGATTTCTCTGTACAAGTAATTTTTATCCCTAAAGGGCAAGTCTTATCTAATGGAATAGAAGCAACAATCAATTAAATAAAGGAAATAGTTCCTGAGTTGAACACCTACCAGAGTTCATGATTACCATGTTCCAGACAAAATGTAATCAATCTGGCAAATAAAATAATGTCTGGCATTAGAAGGAGCTTCCTGCTACCCAAGACCAATTGGAGCCAGAGCCAGGAATTCCTTGGGTCCTCTGCATTCCAGCCACACCGACCCAGTTCCCATCATGGCTTTATGATTTGACAAGCTGTATAAATAGGGGCAAGTCACTTAACACCAAGCTTGTTTACTAGCTAACTGATGTTTACTAGTTAACACCACATAGTAAAAATGCTACTTCAAAAAGTTTTCTCACCCCAACGCATCCCCACCCCTGGTGAAGATCCCTTTCATTAATCTTCTAATGCATCTGACTCAGTCTGAGTAGGCTTCCTCATTCCTCACTCCATTTTCCACAACTTTCTATCAGACCAGGAGGCATCTGAAAGGAACCATGTGAGGGAAGGAAAGGAAAGATCAGAAATAGAAGGAAGTAGCCCCAAGGTCATCCTCCCTGGAGTAGCAGCAACTGACCTCAAAAGAAAACCACGATTAACTTTTTAATAAAATATCCCCAAAGGCATATTACCTTCATCCTCCTGGGGTGATACACTTGTCTTATTATAAAGGAAGCTTTGTCTGCATAGACCAAGCACTCCCCTTGTTATCTTATTTCTGCCATTCATTTTCATTACAAATTCATGTTCATAAAGTCAAATCACTGTAAAATTCAGATTAATAGCCTCCAATAACTTTAATAACTACATTAGCCATCACATTAATTAACACTGTACAATGATCTTTTCCATGGACTTACCTGAAAGCTACCTAACTTAAAGTATCGCCCGTTCCTTTTCTCTGAGACTAGTTGACTTTCTACAGGCTTCACTTTCTAAATCAGGATAACGTGGGTCTCCTCCAGACAGGAGCACTTGGTAGGTTCAGACTCTCTTAAAGACAGTCCAAACTCTTGTCCATCCATGTCTGTACAGGTTTGATACCTAAAGCTGGGACTTCCACAAACACTGCTCCCTCCCCTTTGTCCCCAAGTATCATTTTCATTAGAGATTAGGATCAAACCTTTACAGTAAATTTTCTACCAGTGTTTTCCCTTATCCCACTTTAAAGTCACAGTTTTATCTACTACCTGAAACAATAAGTTGTAATTACAGCTTTTAATTAAATAATGGCTTCCACAAATGCACAAATACTTATCTGTTTAGTACATTTTATCTCCACAGATCCTTAGGAGACCTGGTTCTCAAGAAACCGATCTACTCCAGATTTTTCTACCAACTAACTAGACCAGAGGCAACCTCGTCTCTCAGGGCTTAAGGTAGCAAAGTTAATTGGAGAAGGAGGCAGGGCCAGAGAGCTGGTTCTCACACAGGGCCCCTTTCGGCATGCCACGCACGACACAGGAGCATGCCTCGGAAAGGTCTAGGACAGAGCAAGTAGCAATCAAGTAAGGCAATCTGTGCGGAAGTACTCTGTAAATGCAGGTACTAGTACAATTACATGTGGCAGGGAGTGAAAGTAAGGTCTGTAAAATGAAAAGAGCCCCAGATTTAGAATTGGAAGACCTGATCGTAACTGTACCTTAGGGAATGTCACATACCACTTTGAGCATCAATTTTTCTAAATGTATTAACTGTATAATAATACTCATCTAAAGAGCAATTCTGAAGGTCAAGAGTAATACTTTTGTCAGAGTGCCTGCCACTGAGTGTAGCACATAGTAGACTCTCAGTAAATGAAGGCCAAGGATGACAGGCCACATCACTGACTGCCTTTGACGTGTATAAAGCCTTAGATAGCCAAGCACCCTCAGCCAAACATACTGGCCCAATCCCATTTGCCCCGTCCTGGTCATCTCCCTCAGGGTAGATTTTCAGCAATTTATAGCCTTCCTGATTTAGTGGGCTCTCTTGTCAGAGAAGTTACTTAGAAACTAAGTTATTATTATAAAACATAAGAAACATGTTCAAGCTGTCAGAATATTAAACAGGCTCTGACTCCTATTCAGAATCCTTTTCCCTCTCACCAAGGTTTCCTTCCAGCTGCAATCAATATACATTTTGGCAGAAGAGATGCTAAAGAAAAAAACTCTCCAGCTTATTTCCAAGGATTTCACTTTTGCCCATACGTACAGATTCTATGGTAATGGTAACAACATCCATTTGCTCTGTGCTCTGCAATCAACCTCACATTTCACAGGCATTATATAATCCAATTAGATGGACCAGCACGAAATCCT
>LNAC01000294.1:707127-755028 GCA_002007465.1 Ailurus styani | reverse complement strand
CCCCCACCCTGCCCCCATGTTAGAGGCTCCTGAGGGTCAGAGTAGCCACCTGAGTTGCTCCAAATCCTGCCACTAATGAGCGATGGAGTGGATCCTGTTAGTACCAGCATGGAGACTAACATGCTTTCCATCACACTGTCTCCACTTTTGTCAAGATATGTGGAAAAGGAAGTAGCCAGAATTTTGAAGTTAACCCAATGTCCTCCTCATTGTCACATACCTTAACAATTCATTTTGTGCCAACCAAATAAATCCATCATGAGATATAAAAAGGACTCCTTATAATAAGATAAAGAGACTGTATAACCCAATAAAATTGGTGTTCTTTAAGTTAGACAAGGAGAACCAATGAAGTAGCACTGAATGTGAGCATTTCCTGTTTTAAATGAGCAACAGACTTGCCAAGTGGGTATTTTAGCACTGGGCTAGTAGAAGTGAACAGAAAAGACATAATCCTTCCTCACAAGGACATCACAGTTTAGAGGGAGTTAAATCAATCAAATATATACACTATTTAAATATAGGATCATAAATCTTGATAGTTTTACAAAATAAGTGCAGGGGGGGTGACATAATTTAGTTTCAGAATAAGGGAAGACAGAGAGACAGACAGATGGACGGATGATACATTTCACTCTGGTGGAGTGTGAAAAATTGACTGAATAGGCATGAAAACACGACAGAAGGCAAACACATCGAACATACAAATGACCAGAAATGAACAGACTTCCCAAAAAGTGCCACAAGTGCTGAAGAGATGTGGATTTAAAGGTGGGTCAGGTTAATTAAGAAGACAAAGGTAGTAGCTTGGAGCCTGTGTCTGGAGAGAGAAAGTTACCTCCAATTGAATGCACAAAGCTTACGCAGGCTTGAAATTAGAATAAAGCATCTATTAGAAATGCTGGAATCCACACCATGGGTAAGAACTAAAAACACGGGGCGCCTGGGTGGCTCAGTGGGTTAAAGCCTCCGCCTTTGGCTCAGGTCGTGATCCCGGGGTCCTAGGATCAAGCCCTTCATTGGGCTCTCTGCTCAGCAGGGAGCCTGCTTCCTCTCCTCTCTCTGCCTGCCTCTCTGCCTACTTGTGATCTTTCTCTCTGTGTCAAATAAATAGATAAAATCTTAAAAAAAAAGAACTAAAAACAATAGCTTAAAAAAATAAAAGAGCTTATAAGAAATCCTGAAAAGCATTAAATTTGTAGTTTTATTTTCCTGGCATTTTCCTCCCCTCCTCTTATACTTTGGCATGCTATTTTTTTTTAAAATCAGTAATTTTGTGGGACATCTGAGTGACTCAGTTGGTTAAGCATCTGCCCTCAGCTCAGGTCATGATTCCAGGGTCCTGGGATCAGGTCCAGCATCGGGTTCATTGCTTAGCGGGAAGCCTGCTTCACCCTCTGCCTGCCACTCTCCCTGCTTGTGTGCCATTCTCTCTCTCTCTCTGACAAACAAATAAATAAATAAAATCTTCAAAAATTAAAAATAAAACAGTAATTTTTAAAACACAAAAAATAAATCTGGCATTTTTCAATAAAGCTAAAATTGCATGTAAATGTTCATTTTTTTAAAAATAAGATCATCTGATCTAAAATAGCCTAATCTGGGCACAAACATGGCCCATATCTAGCGATTTCCCTTTCTATACCTCTGTGATAGGAAGGTTTATGTACAGTGTCAATGGCTGTAGCACACGCAAGGCTCTGGCTCACCCATCCATTAGCCGGCAACTCTCTGTGGTTCTCTGAAAGTTAATTCCAGCCAATAGTGTCAGTCAAGAGTCTCAGCATACTTTGCTGAAATGGCAAATGATCTAATATATGATCTAACACAATGGATAATACATTGGGTTGTATCTACAGGCAGATCAACCTCTCTAAAAATAATATAAGCATAGTTAATGGACTAGTGTTCCCAGGCAGGGGTTTATTGATTGTGCAGTACTTTGACTCAAAAACTGTTAAAGCCCTAAATAAATGTTTAGTGAGTTTCCTACCTTCAAGGCACCTGCAGTCCAGTACACCAGTGAATATGGTTACAGTGTTATTAGTGCTATCGTGGAGATATATACAAAGTATAATGGATGCCAAAAGGAAGGTTAGTTCAATTCTCCTTGAGACTCAGGGAAAGGCTTCATAGAGGTGATAGAGACTGAGTTCTGAAGATGAGCGGAAGTTTGCCAGGTGGAAGGAGGAACGGTGAAATGGGAAGGCAAACTGGGGTGAGCAGTGTCAAATGACAATTTGGCTCAGCTGGAAGGTAGATGGTTCTCTCAGACAGGACATCACTGAGATCTATTTTGCTTACCAGCTGTCATCTTCATCCTAGCATGAAAACTGGAATATCATGAGTGTGAAAGTCGGTTTTGAGCAAATAAATGGAGGGCATGGAAATGATGGGGGGAAAGGGTGGCTGTTGAGGAAGGCAAAAACCAGATTATGAACGGTTGAACACACCAAGTGCAAAAATTTTGTGCTTCAATAAAAAAATCTCTCTGGCTGTGGAATAGAAGATGTGCTAGAGGAGACAGGAGTGGAGGTAAAGAGTTAAGAGATTTCNACCATGGGTAAGAACTAAAAACACGGGGCGCCTGGGTGGCTCAGTGGGTTAAAGCCTCTGCCTTCGGCTCAGGTCATGATCTCAGGGTCCTGGGATCGAGTCTTGCATCAGGCTCCCTGCTCAGTGGGGAGCCTGCTTCCTCCTCTCCCTCTGCCTGCCTCTCTGCCTACTTGTGATCTCTCTGTCTGTCAAATAAGGAAATAAAACCTTTTTTAAAAATTTTTTTTNTCTGCCTGCCTCTCTGCCTACTTGTGATCTCTCTGTCTGTCAAATAAGGAAATAAAACCTTTTTTAAAAATTTTTTTTAAAATTAAAAAAAAAGAGTTAAGAGATTTCTTAGAGATTATATGTTCCATTTGTTACTTCTTCCAAGTTAGGAAAACAGGACTCATAGAAGTCAGTCATTAAACACAAAAAAATTGTGGGGATTTCTATGGAAATGTCATGGATTTCTTATGTTGTCTAGCCACCAGTTTCCCAGACATCAAGAGCTGGCCCAATACACAGTAGAAGCTCTGGATGAATAGGTGGAAATATTCCTTATCACTTACCTGCGGTGTGATTTGGAGCCGACTGGGTGACATAACCTTTTCCCTTACTGTAAGATAGACATGAAATACCCACCTCTGATAACCTTGCACACTTTCTGCAAGGGTCACAGGAGAGATGAATGGGATGGTCCTTTACAGACTGGAAATAGTCGAGTTATGGGAGAAGTTGAAGGCTGTTGTGAAGTGGAGGCATTCAGCAAATATCTTGTAACTCTTGACCAACCCAAAGAAGTAAAATTCCAAGACTGTGCAAGAGATCTGAAGCTGCATAAGCCCTCGACTAGTGCTAAAATCAGGTCATTTAAGTCAAAAGAAAATAACTGGTCATTATAACCTGGACTAAAATAAAACTATCAACCCCAGGTTGCCCTGGCAAGGAGTTCATTGAGATAAATTTTTCTATTTCCCTGATGAAGAAACCGAGACCTAGGAAAAGAGCTTGGCTTACTCAGTGTGACAACAAGTTAATGGCCAAATCAGGCCTAAAACTGATCTTTCTTGACTTCCAATCCAATAGTCTTCTATTACAAGCTGCATGACTGATAACGAAGGGAAATAGGGAGGTTTCTTGTGTTCTGTAGGGCCCTAGAGTTGTGAGAAGGTGTTGGGATGGGGTGGGAGGAGATGATAAAGACAACTCCTCCAACACCTCCCAACCCAAATGGTTTGAGGACAACTCTGTTTTTGTTTTTGTTTTTTTAAGATTTTATTTATTTATAAGAGAGAGAGATCACAAGTAGGCAGAGAGGCAGGCAGAGGGAGAGGAGGAAGCAGGCTCCCCACTGAGCAGGGAGCCTGATGCAAGACTCGATCCCAGGACCGGAGAGGAGGAAGCAGGCTCCCCACTGAGCAGGGAGCCTGATGCGCCACCCAGGTGCCCCTTAACCCTGGATTTTTTAATAAAAGTATTGAAATATAAGGTTTCCTGCTGCCAAAAAGAAAAAGAAAACCACTATAGTGTCAGAATGTTCTTTTTTTTTCGTTTGATATGAACCTGAAAACTCCAAGTCAATGAATACATACTGAAATTGTCACGCTGAGCCAATATGCTTGCACTCGTGTCTGTTTACCTTAAACTCTTGCATACATATCGCCAAGCAGCTTGGAAGATGCATACAGCTTTTCCCCATGACTAATCATCACATGTTACCACTCAAGCACCAGAGGACAGATCAGTGAGAAGGCACAGTTATTTACCAAACTGTTGAAGTGGTAACGCAAACAGACTTGTTGAAAAGAAATAGAGCATAGGAGGAGAAGACTGTGTGGGCTTCTTTTTGTCCCCTTTATTAACCAATTTGCTTGAATCTCAATAAATGTTTTGGTTGCCGAGCTTTTGTACTGCCAAGGAATCCATTCAAAGCCATAGAAATTTGCAGCTCAAACTTCAAAGATGAAGTTTAGAACCCTTGGAAAGGGTTAATAAGGGTTTTTTAATAAGGGCTTTTTAACCCTTATTACAAGAAGAGTTGGAAGTACTCTACAAAATAATGGGCTGGCCCTACTCCACGGAGTCCCCTCCCTCTGTCTCCCCTGCTCCACTCCATTTCAGCACACAGTTCATGAGCTCCTACTATGTGTCATATTCTAGGTACAGCACACTGGGGGACACAGGAGGAAATAAGGCATTGTTGAAAGCACAATACGAAAGGCAATGAGAAGCATGCATGCATCCTAGAGGGGCAGCTGTTGTGCTTCTGAGGAAAGAGTGATCACTTCAAGTTGAAGGCTCTGGCTAGGCAAAGGTAATGTTCGAACCAGGCAGGAAACTGGTTTGAGGCTTTGAAGGGCAGTTTTTATCCATGAAATGAGTAAATCCAGACAATTCACCTCCCTGGGTCTCCTGAGCATGAGGAGGTGTTCTCATCACTGATTTACTCTCTGCAAGTTACCTGGTTGTACCAGCAGGGTGCCTTGAGGAGTCCCTGAAAGGGGGCAACCACAAAGAGGCCTCTGGCATTAGCAAGAAAAATGCAAAGAACACTACTACATGGAATTATTATGTAGATAGACCTCCTATGTTCATGAAGACCATAACCAGAGACCTCTCCAAATCATCTGGTCCTTGAATCCAACTCACTCCAATGTCAATGCTAGGTGTTTTTTTGTTTTACTTTTCTTTCCTTTTTTTTTTTTAAGATTTTATTTATTCATTTGAGAGAGAGAGCAAGCAGGGGCAAGAGGCAGAGAGAGAGGGAGAAGCACACTCCCCACTGAGCAAGGAGCCCAATGTGGGGCTCGATCCCACGAGTTGGAGATCATGACCTGAGGTGAAGGCAGACACTTAACGGACTGAGCCACCCAGGTGCCCCGAGGCTGGGTGTTTTAGAACTTGGTTTTCTCATTATGTCATCACTCTGACATGCATCTTTGAGGGCTTAGGGGTTCATATTCATGCTCACGACTTTTGTTACCCTATCTCATTTAATCCCTAGAACAACCCAAGAGGTAGTTATTGTCCTCGTGACAAATTATTACATCCCATAGACAGTGGCCAGTTGCTTTATAAATAATCAAAAGGCCATGAATGCTAAAAGTGCTGATGCCAAAACCTGGCCAGTACAATCCACGGAAGGAAGAGGCTCAGCATTTATTTGCAATACACATTTAGAAACTATACAACCCATCCAGAAGTCCATCATTCATTGGTGAGCACACATCATATCTAATGCATTATGTAAAAACAAAATGATAACTAAATGACTATGAATAGTATGTTAGGAAGAAATCTTGAATCTGGAGACTCAGCATGAGGGCCACTCTGTGATTAAAAGACAGTTACTCAACTCTGAGTATCATTTTCCTCAACTGTGCAAAGGGGGATGGGGCACAGTAGATTTTGTAATACCTAAATTGCTTTCCACTACTAAAAATCACGATACTAATAGTAATTTAAAAATACGCAGTTCAATGAATAAAAGTCCTTGTTAAATGAGTATTCTCCAGTCTATAAATCCTCAGAGATGCAAATGCTCATTCAAGGAAAGGCCTTAAGCTGTTGTTATTCAGCACTAGGTGAGGGACAAGACTTTAATTGAGGTATGTTTTTCCCAAAGGAGAAAATAGAGCATAAAGAAGGGGAGAGAGGGTAGTATGTTACAGCCTTACGCCTACAGACAAGGATAGAAGCCTACTGAGGTTTGCAGTTACTGTCACAGCAAGGAAACAGAGAAATATACAAGAAGGACTTGGGAAGAACACCATTTCCTTTTGTAAGCTTTGCAGCCTTTCCGTGTTTTTCTTTTATCCCATCTGTCTACCAGTGTGATCAGTGGTTTTATCCTCAAAATGGACAGGGTCTGAGTACTTGTCTTTGGGAGCAGACAAGAGAGGCTGAGCTAGAGAAACCAGTATCACCCTGTAGCCAGTCCTAGAGCTAGAGTAAGGGGTAGGGAAAAGTCAGGTGAGTGACAGGAGCCTGTGGACGGCCTGAGCACTGGGAGAGTGGAGCAGTTCCCAGGGCAGAGCATCAGCAAGGTCCGCCAGGGCTGCACGATGGCCCATGACACTGATTCTGTGAACAGGTATGAGTGTATAGAGCTCATAATCAGATCATAATTCTGTCCTTCAAAGTGAGCAAAGGAAAAAGTCTCTAATGTTTTTTTAAGTGAAGACTATTTAAGAATCCCAGAGTTAAGATCATCCATATAGTGACCTGAATGATAACACCAATATTTCTTATAACCATTATCTTCTAAGGGGATCATACAGTTTATTATGCAAACGCAGACAGTTCTGGGACTACAGAGATGCCATTAAGTATCATCCTAAGACAAAAGGCATGAACAGGGACATAGGTGTTCTCTCTAGCCATAACGTCCTTTGCTCATTACTCACCATTGCTCCTGACTAATTTTCAGTCTCTAAGAAGGGGTCTTTATGCCTATTTTATAGATGAGGAATCTGATGTTCAGAGAGGCAAAGCACCTTGCCCAAGACACACAGATGATAAGCTTACAGTACTTGAAAATTAATGTCCTGATAAAGTATACATACACCTGTATAATACTAAAAATTAAATTAAGAATCAAAAGGTCCTATGTGCATATAAAACCAGGTTACTAAAATGTGGGAAATTCAACCTTCCCCAGATGCACTACTTCACAAGGTACTCAAGAATGGCTAAGCAGAGTAATGAAAACAACCTAAGTTGTGACATGTGGCTCACCATTCACATCAGCCATGATGATTTGGGAAGATCCAGCAGTGTCCACCCTCCCACATGGTCTAAACCCACAACACCACCTCTGGTGGTCAGGTCCCTCCAGTCTGACAAATTCTAGGTAATATCAGACCGGAAGGTTACACTCTTGACAAGGCCTGTTCGTGTGGCAAACATAGAGGACAGTGAAGACATAAAAGACACCCAGCATACACCCACAAAACCGGACGTTCCCAAGTACTCTTGACAGTGCAAATAAATACACAAAGCAGCTCTTCCTCCCCTGTTGTGAGAATGGTTTGAATTCTCTGTTGGGCCCATCCCTGGCACAGCTCATATCACTAGGAGCCTAAAGAGTAAGTCTGAGGCTGCTAACCCATGTAAGACTTCCTAGACAGGACAGGGGAACTTTCGAGAAAGAAGTGCAGAGTCCCAGAAGACTGGAAATGAAAGAAATCTGAAAGAACAGCAAGCCCTCTCTTCACAGAATGGAAAGCGACCTTAGAATCTGTGTGTTTAAGTCAAATTGCAAATTAGAGGTAGAGTTGGCATCACTCTTCGGGCTTCCTGTTTCATGGTCCACAGCCCTCTCATGTAATTGTGCATGGGATGGAATTAGAGTGGATTCATTATATGTGGGTTGCACTGTAGTTCTCAAAAATTTGTATGTTGAAGTCTTAAACCCAGGTAACTTAAAATGTAGCTGTATTTGGA
This sequence comes from Ailurus styani, assembly GCA_002007465.1. Classification (NCBI taxonomy): domain Eukaryota; kingdom Metazoa; phylum Chordata; class Mammalia; order Carnivora; family Ailuridae; genus Ailurus; species Ailurus styani. Next base: position 747,045 of record LNAC01000294.1, on the reverse strand, counting down.
AGTAGGGTCTTTACAAAGATAAGCCAAGTTAAAATGAAATGAGGATGGGCCCTAATCCTAGATGGTGGGTGTCCCTATAGAAAAGGGAAATTTGAAGACAGACACGAATGCAGGAAAATCACTGTGGGAAGATGAAGGGAGAGACTAGGTGAGGCTTCCACCCACCAATGAATGGCAAGGGTTGCCAGCAAGCCACCAGGAGCTGGAGAGAGGCATGGAAAATTTCTCCCTCAGAAAGAACCAACCCTGCTGATACCTTGATCTTGCACTTCAAGCTTCCAGAACTATGAAATGATCAACTTCTGTTAATTTAGTCATTCAGTTTGTTGTACTTTATTAGAAAAGCCCTAGCTAACCAGTGCGATGGGTTTGGGATAGACACACTGTTTCTTCAGTGTGTAATCAGCCCCTGGTCTGAAATCTGGGTCTGCTCCTTCTGTAGCGAGAGGGTCTCTTCCTGACCCCCACCCAAATATGTACCACCAAGGTGGCTTGACTTTGTGCAGCATGAAAAGTCCATTACGCTGACACAGACATTAAGATGGCATGCCAGACAGTGGCCTCACTCCATCCTCACCTTTCAAACTGTGACCCTCCAGACAATCAGCATGGAACTCCCTTGGTTCCCACACAGAGTTGACTGAGGCTGTTCCCATAGGTAACCCTGAATTCAGCATTTATCATAATTTGTGAACTTCAGGGTGAAGATGACTTCACCCCTCTGTTCCATTATTTTTTCTTTTTTAAGATTTTATTTATTTATTTGACAGAGAGAGATCACAAGTAGGCAGAGAGGCAGGCAGAGAGAGAGGAGGAAGCAGGCTCCCTGCTGAGCAGGGAGCCCGATACGGGCCTCGATCCCAGGACTCTGAGATCATGACCTGAGCCGAAGGCAGAGGCTCTAACCCACTGAGCCACCCAGGCACCCCTCTGTTCCATTCTTTATGTCACCACTGCAGAAGGCTAGGCCAGTGAGAAACTCTGGAGGTCACATCAGGCAAACTCTAGGACATGCCATGATGCTCTCAGAGCACCTGTCCAGTGCATTTCATACAGACGTGGAGAGAGAACCCCCTTCTCTTAGAGCTGTATTTCCAATTGCTTCATATGTGTAATATTTTCTAATCATTTTACTGGCTAGGTTAGTATATTGTCTTTTTCTTTTTCTTTGAACAGGAATACGCAAATGACTTTGAAGAATAGGAAACTCTTCAGTTCAGAAATTGAAGAAAAGCCATTTGGTCTGTGCCGGAGCAGAATGCTTTGGCACCGGCGGCGATACAATGTGACCTCACCCTCACTTTATGTTTTCCAAGGCAAGCTGCCCCACCCAGAGGCCTGAGGATGATGCCAGAGTCCGTTTCTGGCAGGTTTGCCAACTTACACTGAGGTTGTACCTATGTGGACTGCCTGGCATCAGAAATTCTGAATTAGGCTGTCCTGGCCCATAAGTGTGGAACAGACCGACTGAGACCTCATTCAAGACAGGAGACACCAGAATCATTTCCAGATTAAGTCCTAACACTCTATCTTTGACCAATATGAAATAATTCCACTGAGTCAGCTGGACTTACTGTCCAAATGCCTTCTAGATCTACCCCTTCCCCAAGGAAAACAGCATCAGCATGACCATACTAGAGCACCTGCTTCTGGGGGCCTTGTATACAACTTGCTGTCTCAATACTTGATGATGAACTAGTAACTGACATCTGTTGGCCCCTCACTATGAAGCAGGCTAAATGTCTCAAATATTTTTTCCTCTATTGTGTGCTAATCTTCAAAACTCTGTGAGGTAAGTCCTCTTATTATTCTTACTTTACAGATGAGGGAACTGAGGCAGAGACAGACTGGGAAAGTAAATTGTTCACATTCACATTAGTAAGGGACAGATGCAGAAGGTGGCGCCAAGCCCCCTGCAGAGCTCACACTTTTAACCACCACCCCAGACTCCTTGTCACACTGATAGCCATGAGTGTTGGACTGATGATGTGTCTTCCCCTCTGTGAGCTTTCTGAGGTCAGGGACTACTCCTTTATCAGCCCTGTCTTCCCATCATCTGCATTTAATGATTGTTGTTGGGTGACTCATCCATGTCCCCACGCCCTAAACCAGAAATATCCCCTCCCTGTACCTCTCTTTCTCAGTTCCTCTTAGATCATTTGACAGTGTTCTGCTTTATACTTGTTTGCAAATCTTAAACCTCCCTTGTGTCCTCCCGTTCATATATGTGCAAAACTCATGGCTGAGTCAAGTGTAAAATTTCCCCCAATCCCACCATGTGCTTTTGCGTTTAGTAAGATTTTTCTCCACAAACACATGAAACAAATGAAAACAGGTCAGTTCCATGGCATGACACAGAATCCTGGACCTTCCTGAAAGCCAAGGAAGACCCCAGCTTCCTATATGCACTTTGACAGTGCTCATAGGGGAATGAAGAAGAGGACCTAGAATTGACTCTAGAGCCATGGCTCTCAAATCAGAGTATGCTTGAGAACCCACTGGAGAGCTTTCTGAAACACAGGCTGTGGGGCCTCACCCAAAAGTTTCAGATTCCTGAGGTCTGGGTTAGGATCTGAGATTCACACTTTTAATAAGTTCTGGGGTGAGGTTAATGTTGCAGGATTGGGGCCTACACTTTTGAGAAGCACTGTTCTAGGTCCCAGATTGGGAGAATAGTAAGTATTTTAAGTAAAAAAGAAATGAATAGATAAGTAAGCAGCATCCCCAAGGAATAAGGTTGTATACGGTGGAAATACAGGAAGTGTGGCAGGTCAGGCTCGTGGGAGCAACGTGAGCAGCTACTGGGGCCGGAGCGTGAGATGTGCAAAGTGGGGTATGGGAAGATAAGCGGAAGACTTGGACTTGACCCAAAAGATAAGCAGTTCAGCTCCATCTTTAGTTCATAAAGAGATTTAGATGCATGTGCTCATCCAAGAAGGCCCCAACTTCAATCAAGCCCATGCTCCTTGGACCACCACACCCAGGGATGAAAACTAAAGGCAAAAGATCTTATTGTTCTAAAGCTTCTGAACCACAATGACCACTTTGTGTGGCTTCCCCATGCAGCTGCGAGGTACTGTGAGGTCCAACCAAATAGGCAGGTGCGGGTAGGGGTGGGCCAAGAGATGGTCATTCTTCCTGCGATGGAGGAGCATGAAACTCTCTCTCATTCTCTGTACACTCTGCTGTCAGGTGTACATGTCCTAACAAAACATCATAGTTTAAACAATGGAAGTAACAAAAACGAACCTTTTCTTTGGCTCCTATGTTGGCAAAAGATTTCCATACTATGGGCTTCTTCTGTCAATAGAAAAAAATAGCTCATCTCATGTGTTCTATCCCATCAGTGCTAAGAAAGCACTTTTTAAAAGGCAGAAACAGAGATATGGCAGGGAAGGGATTTTTATGGAACCTGCAGCAACATCTGGAAATAGGAATCCGTGCTCCAAATCTTTTAAACAAAGAATTGGGGATGAGGGGGATGATCGGAAGAGTCTTGCCAGATCCAGGTTAAGACAAACCTGAGAGGGAGGCCCGCTACAGAACGGCACGGTGCAAAAGTGACAGGTGACCCCGCCCGGGGCCCAGGCTGAAAGAAGTAGGGGAGTTGGAGGAGCTAGAATCCCAAATGGGCTCAGGGAAGGACGCAGAGTGGAAGGTGGAGAGGGTTATTGCAGGGGTGATTCAGGTCATCACGTGGTGAGAGTCAAAGAAGTGGTTACATGGTGAGGTGAGCTCTGGTGCAGTCAGAAGAAAAGCCAGTAACTGACAAGACCAGTGATCGCACCGCGGGAAACCCAACAGGGGACGTGAGAGGCATCTGAACAGCCCAGCCAGACCAGCTCAGGTTCCCAGTGTGGCTCGCTTCCCTCTCTTTAACCCTGGCTGCTATATTTATAAATGAATGGAATCTTTTCACTTTCCTGGGAAAAGTACAAAAGGAAGCGCATTCTTGCATCCATTCCCAGCCCCAAAAGACAGAAAGCACCTTCCGTTTGCCGGGTAGTTTCATGCTAGACCCACCATAACAATAAAAAAAGAAATGACCCTATGTTTAAGGACCAGGCTCATGAGTCACCAGGATCACAGAATGAGAAGAGTTAGAGTCTGCTCTAAATTAGGCTTAATAATTTATTGACACAAAGACATTTAATGAGGACCTGGTGTGGGGCTCAGCTGACCAAGGCCTCAAGTAGATCTGCTGTGCAGTAATGTAGTCAGCTCAGGAATGCACTTACAAACATTTCATTCATTCATTCAATGCCATTCCTGAATGAATGTCCCTGGGCTCAACGTAACCCAGAGCACAGAATCCGTGTTTTGTTCTAAGTTGTAGAGGCAAGAAGGTCACTGTCAGAAGAAGGCAGGGCAGTGAGGTGTCCACTGCAGGAGTCAGGTAAGGGGCAAGGAGTGTCTGGACTGAGACAGTAGAACCAGAGGAACACCATAATTTAAACTAGAGATAAGAAAGTTGTGTATGGGTTCAGTGAGTGTGGGAGTTCCTGAGGATGACCCTAAGTTTCTCAAAGACAGTGGTGCCATTTGACAAGCTGAGAAAATGGACAGGGGAATGAGCAGGGAGAAAATAAGGAACTCCATCTGAGTCTGTACAATTTGAGGTGCTTGGGTCTGAAGTTGGGGAGAAAGTTCTGGACTGGAAACACAAGTCACAGGAATACAGGAGGCACTGAAGATCAGGAGCAGATGACATCGTTAAGAGGGAAGGGCTAAATGGAGGCCTCCATCTCCCCTTGTCCCTTCCCCCCAAAATACAAGGTCTAGCAGCAGAGGGCACCTACTTTTAAAAGTTGCTTCTTGACCAAAAGGATTTAGAAAGAAAAAAAGAAAGAGCATGAAGAAAAAAAAATGTCAGCTAGCTGGAAGACATGTGTTTGCTTGGTTTTGTTTTCTTTCCAAAGCATTATACAACTCCTCCTTTTAGTTTAAGCAGGTAACTAGGGAGCAATGGTGACTACCCACAAGCTCACCACACAAGTGAGCTGGGGTCATAAATATCTAGTCAGCCACATCCCTAAGTCTAGAAAAGGAAGAAAAGGGGCATGCCTGGGGTCATAAGATGGCATGTTTTCTTTACATTTCTTTTTATTTGTTCCAGGAAAGAAAAATCACAGAATGTTTCATAGACATCTAACAGTGTCAGGATGTGATGCACTTCCTCTCCCCACTCTTTTCATCAAAATGGAGGAGTTACAACAGTGGGAGATAGGAATATTTCCCCATGATTTTCTCAGGAGTTGATCAAGAGTCAGAACAAAGCCAGAAGCCAGGGTCTTGATTTCTTTTTAATGGCAAGGTTTCCCTAGGTCAGGAGAAATGACGACACACATCCCAAGCTTTATGTTTCAGTAATTCCCCCAGCAGTGGTCTAAAGAGCCCTTCATAAACCAGATGGTGGCTTTGAAGTCAAGCAAGGTAAACAGCAGATGCCCACATTCTCTACCACAAGCTCCTTAAGACACACAAGCTTGGGGCGCCTGGGTGGCTCAGTCCTTAAGTGTCTGCCTTCAGCTCAGGTCATGATCCCAGGGTCCTGGGATCAACCCCTGCATCAGGCTCCTTGTTCAGCCAGGAGCCTGCTTCTCCCTCTCCCACTCCCCTTGCTTGTGTTCCCTCTCTTGCTGTCTCTCTCTGTCAGATAAATAAATAAAATCTTAAAAAAAAAAAGACCCATTTTCCTCAACAATGGGTAAGGTTCTAAAGGCTAAGACTTTTTTCATTTAAAACACAGTTTTCTGGAAATTAAGGTTTTGTATAATAAAGAATGTGTCTGGTCTTTGTCGTGGGTTCTTGGCATAAAGGTTCTAAACCCCTGGAATGTTCCAAATGATAAGAATGTCTTTGTTGTTCATGGTGGGTCCTGGGACCACACCTGTGTCTAAGTTAAGGCAATAACTCATGGCTGAGGCTGGCTGTGCCACAAAGACCAATATGTGACTAGAGGGTTGGGACTTTGAGCCACAGTTCAGGGTGGTGGGGGGGCGAAGGAGGAAGCTGGAGAATCAGTCATTCATGTGACCGATGATTCAATCAATCATGCCTATGTAATGAAACCCCAAGTAAAAGCTCTGAGCACTTAGGTTCAGGTGAGCTTCTTCAATATGCCAGGAGGGTAACATCTCTGATTCCACAGACAGACTGCCAGGAAGCTCCATGTTTGGGTCCCTCTCAGACTTATTTTGGGTCTCTTCATTTGGTCCTGACTTGTAGCCTTTATGACAAAACTATAATCCAAAGCGCATTCTACATTCTGTGAATTGTTTCAGCAAATTATCTAATTTGAAGGGGGTCATGGGAAACCCCCTGAGAATTTGTAGCTAATTGCCCAGACCCGAAGGTGGCCTGGGGAGTCCCAAAGCTGTGGCTGGCTTCCAGAGTGAGGGCAGTCTTGTTGGAGACTCTGCCCTTACCCTGTGAGATCAGGGTGAACTGCAGGTGGTTAGAGTCAGAATTGCAGTGTTCACGTGATACACCTATTGGACCATAATTATAATTTGCATATGTCCTTATACAAATGAATGGGCCCCAAACACCTACAGTGCTCCCTGGCACACAGTTGGTGCTCAGGCCGCAGCGAATCACGAGTGTTACATGATCACAAGAACTCAGCTACTGCCATCCTGTTAGCATCATGGTTACACTAGTGTGATGAACAACATGAAAACTGTTTTGAGATGTCAAAGAGGACACACTTATCTGCACCAGCACCTCCTAACAGGGCTTTAAAAAAGAAATCTTTCCCTGCTATATTAAGCCGCTGTTATAAAGACTGAAAAAAAAGAAAAATTCTAGGGGGCAGCAGCCATCACAGGTGTTGACTAAAGCCCTCCCTGGCTAACACATCATCTCCTTAACCACTACTCTGGGGGGAGGGGGGCTTATTTTTATCATTCGAAGGCAATTCAAATGTTGGCCATCCAGAAAATTCATTTCTTTTTTTCCTTCCTACAGGCACAGGGAACAGAATTGAAATCACTGACACAACTGAGCCAGAATAGATTTGAGAGTATCTTTTTGTTCTAAGGCAAACTCAATCTCCAAGCTCCTGTGCAGTAACAAACATCAATTAATTGATCACCACTAGAAGAAAAGAGACAGAATCTGGCATTCTTCTGGGAAAGGTCAAATTAAGTTCCAGAGACGTTTCCATCGTCCATGACTGTCAAAGACCGCGATCCTAACTCAGTGGTTGTGTCCCTCCCCAAACTCAAGTGTTGAAACCCTAACCCCCAGCAGCGTGGTATTTGGAGATGTGGCTTTGGGCAGGTAATTGGGTTTAGATGCGGACATGAGGGTAGGGTCCCTGTGATGAGATCAGTGCCCTTTAAGAAGACTGAAAGATTTCCCCCCACCATCTGCCCTACTCCACACATCTGTCTCTCCATCTCTTCAGGCTGGTGCACCAAGGGAAGGCCATGTGCCTGTGTACCTTCTCACTAGAAGGTGGCAGTCCACAAGCTAGGAAGCAGGCGCTCATGGGACCAAATCTTGCTAGCACCTTGATCTTGGACTTCCCAGCCTCTAGAACTCTGAAGAATGAATGTCTGTTGTTTGAGCCACCCAATCTATGGTATTGGGTTAAGGCAGCCCAGGCCAACTACGGCAGCAATATTCAAATTTTGTGTTCTAGGAGTCTTAGTCTTACGTTAGGGGTGCTTGCTCTCCATGCAACATCTTGGAATCCTCATGCCGAGATTCTGAATCAGTAGAAGCCCCATAAACCTGCATGATTCAACCTTTCTGGGTAATCCTAACACAGGTGATGGAGAAACACTAAGAAACCCTCTGGATCGCTTCTCCCCATAGGTCAGCACTGACAGAGCAGGGCACATCCCATCCACAGCTGACCGTGTTGATGGAGCTAAAACGGAAACGCCCATCAGACCCAACCAGATCTGTTGTATGATGTTGGGGAGCAGTGAGTAATCATCACGGGTGATTTGTTATAAAAACTGATCAAAGAATCCTCAACTCTGCCCATGCCAATCAAGACCAACTGATCACGGTTTGTTTTTTTCATTTGGAAAAAGGTCAAGCAGCTGCCTGTTTGCTTTTTTCTCTCCAGGGCCATTTTAGGAAGTTCATCTGCTCTAAACAGCTGCTCACAAGTTGAACTGATCCTTGCAGAAAAATGACTGTGGGGCCACACTCCAGAGGTGACATATGTTAAACTATTTTCCACTTTTGGCTTTCCTTTGATGGAAAAGAAAATATGAATGGTAATTTCTTCTTTCCGTGATGTAAAATCAAGGTTAAAAAAAAGTCTTTTGACGATAGTCACATTTCCATAAAGTGTTATGCTTATAATGCCCTCTTTTTGGGCATTGTCATGACATATATTTATATAGCACTTTTAATAAGAATCAAAGAACTCATCTCCCTTATGCATTCAACATTCTGTAATTTACAAAGTTCACTTATATCTTTCATAGTCTGCATGATAATCCTTCCAACAGACAAGGTATATACTATCACCCCAGGGCAGATAGGATTAAACCTAGACAAGAATGAGGGGAATGGCCAGGGTTCAAATCCCAGCTCTTCTGCTTACTTGCTATGTGGCTTTGGGTAACTTAACCTGCTGTGCCTCAGTTTCCTCATCTACAGAATGAAGATAACAGGGCCCACCCTATAGTGTTATTATGAGGATAAATAAACTAATAAAGTGTCTGGCACACAGTAAGCACTATTAAAAAATGTGTGAAATAAAATTAAATTCAACGAGCACTTGAGTATTTACAACATACCAGGTCCCGAATGAGAATGTGAGGATAGGACACATAAGGCACTGTCTCTGACCTCAAGGAGCTCCCAGGAAAGTGCTGAAAGGGAAGCACAAGATTCAAGAAACACAAGACCGCTTCTTACACACCATGAGAGAATAGCTGGAACATCATGGACAAGGGGAAGGGAAGGGGAGGAGATGGGAGCAGGCACCGCTGCAGGGGACAGAACTAAATGAGGAGCAGGAATTTGCCAAGGGAACTGGAGGGACGTGACAGGGAAGGGTCAGGTGTTCAGGCAATATGAGTGAGCAATAACAATACTGCCACATCTTCAGTTTGTGTTACACATGCAAAAACTGTGCTGAATCGTTTATTGGCAATAGTACTTCAAGGTTGGGCTATTATTGCTTTCAGAATGAAGAAATTTTCGTGCCTGCGTGGCTCAGTCAGTTAAGCATCTGACTGTTGATTTTGGCTCAGGTCATGATCTCAGGGTCGTGGTATCGAGCCCCACATCAGGCTCCACACTCAGCACCAAGTCTGCTTTGAGATTCTTTCTCTCCCTCTGCTCCTCCCCCTGCTTGCTCTCTCTCTCTCTAAAATAAACAGATGAAATCTTTACAAAAAGAAATGAAGAACTTGAAGCTTAGAAAAGCTTACAGTCTATTTTTCTAGAGTATGCCATAAGTGATAGAACCCATCTGTCTTCAAGAACAGAGCTACACGGGCTGTTTCTCAGGCACTCCTGTGTCCTGGAGGCAAGTCTCTGGCACAATCAGATTTTGTGAGGAAAGCAGAGAGTTAACGAAGGAGCTAGAAAGAGATGGAGAGTAAAGAGAAGGACTTTGATGAGCTGATTTTGTTTGTAAATAGGATATACTTGAGTGTGTTGCTAAGCTGAGAAGTAGCAGAGACGATGAAACGCCAGAGACAGAGTACACGCTGACGCAGTGTCCCACAAGACACGCAAGGTGACAGGACCTAGGGTAAAGGTTGATTGGCTTAGAATGAAGGAAAAACTGACTCATTCTGAGCAGGGAAGAGGGAAGAAAGGCACAGATAGTGGCAAGTTCATGTAAAAAAGAAAGAGGTGGGAAAGTTGGGATCAGACAGAAATGTAGGCCCTTGTGACCTTATTCAGCAGAGTCACCAGAGTTAGCGCAAGATGCCCCTGTCATTCCCTCTCCTGCCAAGGAAGTATCCAGGGTGACCCCACCATTCTCCTTCGTCACCTCACGCCCTGGGTACTCTGAATGTGATGCAGCTGTTTATTAAAATATTAACTTACATTCGTTCTCCTTTTCCTTTGCTATTTGAATTAGGTCACTTAAAGTAGTATTCTTTTGACTCAGGGATTTTTCTGGTGAGGAAAGCAGAAGCTGCTCAAAGATCCTAGCTCTTGGAAAAGAATGAAGTCATTGAGAAGACTATGAAAGGGACCCCTGGAACATCTAGACGGGGGGCGGGGGGTGGTTTTCCTTGGGACTAAAGACATTTGGAGGTGAGTGCTGAGTGGACTTAGGGTGGGGGCAAGCAGCAGCACTCTGGGAAGCAGAACCCTAGAAAAGAATAGGTCTTGGTGGCAATAAAGATGCTCATGCCCCAGACATGACACATACACCATGACAGTGGTCAATGACCATAAACGCTCTGAGGCTCATAAGACCCACGTAGGACCTAGATTTCGCCAGTAAGACCCAATAATGAATTTACCACCAGGCATAGAGAATCAAAGTCAGATTTAGGCTGATTTAATTGAAAGAAAATAAAGGCATATTTCTTTTGCCTCCGAGTCAATAGGTTACAAGCCACATTCAGGGCATTGTTCATTTGCTGCTCCAAATAGAAACCTAGCATTTTCATCTTGTGTCTCTGCTCACACTGTGACTTGCCCTACTCTGGAGATTCTGGATGCCCGGAGCCTACCTTCTGTCCAGAAAGAACACAAAAGCCCACCCCTGGGTTGGGCCTTTATTCTTTGAGTGGGAAGAGGAATGTCCCTTTCTCTCCCACTATAGTGTGTCCTATACATGTATGCGCATTCCATTAACCCACAGGCCCTGAGAGGATCTCATTCATTACTGAACCCTTCCTACTGCCCACCACAATGAACTTCACGCACACAGTAGGTTCACCGGAAGTGAATCATTTGTCATGGAACAAATCCTCTAATAAAATATGAAAATTCAAGTTGAGATGAGTGAGCTTTAATTACTCAAAGAATTATAGCTCAGGATCTATGAGTCACATCTTTAAAACTCTGTTAGAATTTATCTTCACCCAAAGCATGATCCCTATAGATAAAGCACCATTTACCCATTACGCTCAGTTTTACCTATCAAGTCAATAATTCAGCAAAGGATAAAGCTCTCACCTTCTGAGTGTCACCTAAGGGATATCTAGGCAGACTTTTATATCCTTAAAATGGGAACGCTAATATTTTCAAGACTGTAGTAAACCATGAAGAATGGTGGCTGGGAACTCTCTGAAGACATAAGAGAACTTCATACACATATTTTTCTGTGGTACTAAACTAAGCATCATCTGTTCTCTTATAACCATCAGAAGGAGTGGAAAAACCCATTTGCACTCATCAGAATGTCCCTGCTGTGTTCCCTTCATTGTCTTGTTCAGAATCTTTACCCCTTTCTTTTAATGAAGCTGTTAAGTTTTTGCAGAGAAGCCCAGTGCAAGCTACTGATGCCAGCAATTCTTATCAGATTCACTCATTGTTGGCTCCATGTGGGCAATGCTGCATAGCTTTCCAAGGTGTCTGCGTTCTAGAACTAATAAGCAGACAAGGAAGCGGCCCGAGGCAGCTGGTGAAGAAAATATGAGAAGGTGATAGTCCAGGTTCAAATAAGGGATGCTTTTCTTTCAAAAACTAGTACATCACAGGTAAGCCACAAAGGGATCATGGTGTGGGAAGAAGTGACTGCAGTTGGGAGACTGCTGGATCAGGAGGCACAAAGCCTGGCCATGAGTCCGCCTTCACTATCACTCAAGTGCATGACCTTGCCTCAGTCATCCAACCATGCCGGTCCTCCATTTCCTTACTGTAATTAGGAGAAATGATTGTCTTATGAAACTCATAACAACATTTCTTAAACTTTAAGGGGCTAAGGGTCTTAGTGAATGCAAATTCTAGCTCAGTAGATCTGGTGGAGCATCCCCTTTATTTGTAATTTTTCTATTTATTTATTTATTTATTTTTAAATTTTTTATTTATATGTCAGAGAGGGAGAGAGCCCAAGCAGGGGGAACAGCAGGCAGAGGGAGAAGCAGGCTGCCTGCTGAGGAAGGAGCCAGAGGCAGGACTCTATCCCAGGACCCTGGGATCATGACCTGAGCTGAAAGCAGATGCTTAACCAACTGAGCCACCCAGGCATCCCTCCTTTCCTTTTTCTACTTTTTTAAGATTTATATATTTGTTGGAGAGAGAGAGAGAGCATGCAAGAGAATGAGTAGGGGAGGGGCAGAAAGAGAGGAAGAATCTCAAGCAGACTCTATCCTCATCTCAGAGCCTGAGTACAGCTTGATCTCCTGACTCTGAGATCACGACCTGAGCCAAAACCAAGATTTGGTTGCTTAACCGACTGAGCCACCCAGACGCCCCTGAGTGGGGCATGCCTAACAAGCTTCTGGGCAATGCAGATCCGCTGGTTTATAGATCTCATTTTGATAGTAAGGCCGTATAGATAATGAAGGAGACCGAATGAGGTAAGAGAAAGGGAAATACTGTATGAAGTGCAATGTATTAAAGAAAGCTATTATTATTAGCAAATAACAGGAATAGGTGCCCTTTCTGTGTGTGCTTCAGTACAGCATTTCCTGGAGTTGTTGCCCCACACCGCTGAAGATCTGAACCTGTTTTAAGGGCTTCCCCACCCTCCCCTACCCAATAATGTACTCTCAGTATGGTCAGTTCCAGCCTGAGGGCTGACTTCTCCCACTGACAGAAGCAGTGGGAATATTTTTTTTTCCAGAAGACAGCAGGCTAATGCCATGATTTAGCAATGTAAAGAATCCTCAAAGGTTACTTGTGTGAGTGTGTTTTTGAGGAGGGGCAGTGAGGGGGCCTGAGGAACCTTGTAGAAAAACAAGCTCCCTTAAAAATGAAACTGGGTTTAGATCTCCAACAGTTCAGAGGTATCCACTGGATTTGCATTGCTTTTGGAAACAGGTACAGACAGAAGTTCACATCTTGTAAACTCGTTTGCATTTCTGTCTCTACCTCTAGCAATGTGAGGCTCTTGTAACATCAGAAGGAAGAGATGTTTACATTTCCTAAGAGGAAATTATTGGCACTGTCCCAAATTTCTGGTATACAAGGGCATTCGCAGGTCAATGCCTAGCCCGACCTCAAAATCCCAGAGCATTCAAATGTTAACCCTACAGACTCAAATCTTAATTGTCTGAAGGAACTGGTTATGGCAGAAGGCACCCTACATAAAGGAGAGGGTGGACTGAATTGTCCAGGGGGTGTCCTCTTACACATCTGAGATTGAGACGGTGGTGGAATCCATTGGTCAAGAGAAATGGAGCATGAGGAAGGATATGTACTATGGCCTCACCAAAACCTCATCTCCAACACTCTCCTTTCACTGACTCCACACACCTTCCTGCTGCTCACAAAACTGTCAGGTACATTCCCATTTCAGAGGAGTTATATTTGCTGTTCCCTTGCTTGCTCATGGCTTTAGTCCTTACCTAATTCAGGTCCTTATCCAAATGTCACCTCTTCATTGAGGCCCTCCATGACCTTCTTAATTAAAATTCAAAATAAGCCCCTTAAGATCTCCTAGAATTTCTCTAACCACATTTCCTGCTCATTTTTCACAGTACTTTTTAATATCCGACTTAAAACGTTTTACTCATTTGGTACTTTCTTCCCTATCACAAAGGACAAACTTCGTGAAATTAGGAAATTCTGTTGGTTTTCTTCACTTTTCTCTGTGGACCAGTACTTAGCATATGATAGGGCTCAGGAAATGTTGGCAAATGAATAAATAAATCTTTTAAGCAATTACCTAATTAATAATAGGGTTTCTAAAGTCTTGAATTTCAGATAGCGCAGCTGCTCATCACAACAGTATATATGAAGGAGGGTGGTTCAAGATGGCAGCATAGGAAGATCCTGACCTCACTTCTTCCCATGGACATACCAAATCTACAACTACATACAGAACGATTCCTTCTCAAAAAGACCTGAAAACTAGCTGAACAACTCCTCCACAGCAAAGGATAAAAGGGCCACATCAAAACAGACAGGAGAGGCAGACATGGTCTTGCCAAAAAAACATTCCTGACACAGCAACCCACAATCAGGATAGTTCTCACAAATACAAAGTTTCTCCCTGAGGGGGGAGAGTTTCATGACCCACATCAGGCACCCAGCTCTTGGGACCTGCACCAGGGAGACAGGGCCCCAGAACACCTGGCTTTGAAAACCAACAGTGTTTATGTCCAGAAGACTCAAAAGACTGTAAGGAACCAAGATTCTGCTCTTAAAGGGCTTGCACAAAGACTCACTTACCCCAGGATCCAGCAGAGAGGCAGCAGTTTGAAAAGTGCCTAGACCATACTGTGAAGGAGACTCATTTGCTAACCATAATGCATCTGCCAAAGGTGCAGGGACCTGCTGGGACTCTTCTCAGGGACAGAGATGCTGCTGGACACCAATTTTGCACTCTCCCACTACCTTGTTCATGTCAGTGGGGACATGCAGTCACAGCTCTGTTATGCTGCATTGCTTAAGCTGGTAGCCATGCCCCATCCCTGTGTTTTCTTGCTGGTAGGTGGGCCCCAGCTCTCCTATTGTCTCGCTAAAGCCTGCTGACATGCACAGTCCACACAGGGGACAGCCCTTGAGCACCTGGCTTTGTGGCCAGGGGGGTTTGAGTTTCTGGGCCCCATGGAACTAAAACAATCAGACAGTACTTGGCAAGTGACCATGCCAGGATACCACCAGACAGCAGACTGAAACACACTCCCAGTCATCCTATGCAAAGGCCTGTTTACTTGTCCTGGAGCTTCAGCCTAAGGGGCAAGCTTCAGGTTTGCCACACATCTAGAGACTATGTAGGTGCTCTCAGTGAACAGAGGCTGAGAGAATGCCATCTTTGCACTCTCCCTTACTCTTGCTATAGCTTGCCAGTACCTACCAGAAAAGAGCTTATATACTTGTCTGAAGGCAGAGTTTTACAACAGTCACCAAGAAGACACCTCCATATTGCCCAGCCTGGAGGCCAGCAGGCTTTATGATTGTGGTCCCATAGAACCTGTTTTGCCTAATACACAGAACCAAACATAAAGAGTCAAGAAAAATGAGGAAACAGAAATATGTTGCAAACAAAAGAACAAGCTCAAACCCCCGGCAGGGGGCGGGTGGGGGGAACAAAATGCCTTAAAGAAACAGAGATAAGTAATTTACCTGATAAAGAGTTCAAAGTAATGGTTGTAAATAAGCTCACCATAATCAGGAGAAGAATGGATGAGTGCAGTGAGAATGTCAAGAGATAGAAAATATAAGAAAGTACCAAACAGAAGTCTCAGAGCTGAAGAATACAATAACTTAGATGAAAAATACAGTGGAGGGTTTAACAGCAGACTAGACGAAGCAAAAAACGATCGTCGATCTGGAAGACAGGGGCAGTAAAACTTACCCAAAGAGAGCAACAAAAAGAAAAAAGAATTTTGGAAAGTGAAAATAACTTAAGGGACCTATGGGACATCAAATAGAATAACATTCACAGTATAGCAGTTCCAGAAGGAGAAGAGAGAAAGGGGCAGGAAAAGGCAAGAAAACTATTTGAGGAAATAATACCTGAAAATTTCCCTAACCTGAGGAAGGAAACAGACATCCAGATCTAGGACACCCAGAGACTTCCAAATAAATTAACCCCAAAATATCCATACGAAAACACACTATAATTAAAATGGAAAAAGTTAAAGAGAGAATCTTAAAAGCAGCAAGAAGAAAACTTTACATACAAGGGAACCCCCATAAGATCATCACCAGATTCTTTAGCAGAAACTTTGCAGGCTGGACATGAGTGGGATTGATATATTCAAAGCACTAAAAAGGAAAATCTTCCAATCAAGAATATTCTACTCAACAAGGTTATCATTCAAAATTGAAAGACTCATAGTTTCCCCACCAAACAAAAGCTTAAGGAGTTCATCACCACAAAATGGGCCTTACAAAAATGTTAAAGGGACTTCTTTAAGCTGAAAAGAAAGGACACCAACTAGAAACAAGAAAACGTGAAAGTAAAATCCTGCAGGTAAAGGTAAATATATGGTAACAGTAGTGGATTAATCACTTATAAAGCTAGTATCAAGGTTAAATGAAAAACAGTAAAAATAACTAATAATAAGTTAAGGGATAAGTAAAATAAAAAGGTATAAAGTGTGATACTTTTAAATGTGCTCAAACTTAATTTGCTATTAACTTAAAACATATACAGGTGTTGTATGTGAGCCTCATGGTAACCACAAAGCCAAAACCTAGATATGCAAAAGATAATGAGTAAGGAAGGTAAGCAAGAAACAGCAAGAACAGAAGCAAGGAACAAAAAGTTCCTTTTTGGAAAAAGCAAGAACAGAAGAAAAAAACAGAGAGGAACTATCAAACAGCCAGGAAACAATGAATGAAATGGCAATAAGTACATATCTATCAAAAATTATTTAAATGGGGGGGCCTGCTGCTGAAACAAGATGACGAAGGGGACGTCATCGTTTGGAAAGCGTCGCAATAAGACGCACACGTTGTGCCGCCGCTGTGGCTCGAAGGCCTACCACCTTCAGAAGTCCACCTGCGGCAAATGCGGCTATCCTGCCAAGCGCAAGAGAAAGTATAACTGGAGTGCCAAGGCTAAAAGACGAAACACCACTGGGACCGGTCGGATGAGGCACCTAAAAATTGTATACCGCAGATTCAGGCATGGATTCCGTGAAGGAACAACACCTAAGCCCAAGAGGGCAACTGTTGCAGCATCCAGTTCATCTTAAGGATTTCATTGATTAGTCTCACAATAAACTGGTTTAAAAAAAAAAATTATTTAAATGTAAATGGACTAAAGTCTCCAACCAAAACACACAGAATGGCCAAATGGATAACAGAAAAAAGACAAGACCCATCGATATACCACCTGCAAGAGATTCATTTCGGATGTAAGAACACACACAGGCCTATAGTGAAGGAATAGAAAAAGATGTTTCATGCAAATGGGAATCAAATGAAAACTGGGGTATTTATACTTGTATCAGATAAAATAGACTTGAAAATAAATACCGTAAAATAAAAAATAAAAGACTAACATGGGCATTACATAATGATAACATTTGTAAGAAAATATAACATTTGTAAATATTTATACACCCAACATTGGAGCACCTACATATATAAATCAATTAACAGGCCAAAATGGAGAAATTGACAGCGATATCATTATGGTACGAGATTTTAATACCCTCTCACATCAATGGGTAGACCATCCATCCATAAATCAACAAGGAAACAATGGCCTTGAACAACATATTAGGCCAGATGGACCTAATAGACATATACAAAAAATTCTATCCAAAAGCAGCAGAATACACATTCTTCTCAAGTGCACATGGAACATTCTCCAGGACAGAACATATGTTAGGCCACAAAACAAGCCACAATAAATTTAAAAGATTAAAATCATATCCAGCATCTTCTCTACCCACAATGATATGAAACTGGAAATCAATTAGAAGAAGAACCGGAAAATCACAAATATGTGGGGTTAAACAACAATCAATGAGTACTGAACAATCAATGAGTCATCAAAGAAATCAAAGGAAAAATTTTAAAAATATAAAATTTGAGACAAATTAAAATGGAAATGCAACATAACAAAAGCTATGGGATATAGCAAAAGCTGTTCTAAAAGGGAATTTCATACTGATACAGGGCGACCTCAAGAAACAAGAAAATCTTAAATAAACAATCTGACTTTCTACCTAAAAGAACTGAAAAAAAAAAACAACAACAAATGAAGTGCATAGTTAGTAGAAGGAAAGAAAAAATAAATATCAGACCATAAATAAATGAAATAAAGACTAAAAAGACAATAGGAAAGATCAATGAAATTAAGAGCTGATTCTTTAAAAGATAAAATTGACAAAGCCTTCGCTAGACTAAGAAAAAAAAAGAGGGGGCTCAAATAAATAAAATCAGAAATGAAAAAGGAGACGTTGCAATTCATAACAAAAAAAACATAAAGGATCAAAAGACACTACTCTGATTAATTATATGCCAACATATTGGACAACCTAAAAGAAATGAATAAATTCCTATAAACATATAATCTTCCAAGACTGAATTATAAAGAAATAGAAAACTTGAATAAACTTATCACTAGTGAGGAGATTGAATCGGTAATCAAAAAACTCCCAAAATACCAAAATATAAAAGTCCATGACCAGATGACTTCACTGGTGAGTTCTATCAAACAGTCAAAGATTTAATTCTTATCCTTCTCAATAGCTTCCAAAAATTGAAGAGGAAGAAATGCTTCCAAACTCATTTTATGAGGCCAACATTACCCTGATATGAAAACCAGACAAGGATGCCACAAAGTATGAAAATTATAGACCAATACCCCTGATGAATATAGATGCAAAACTTCTCATAAAATACTAGTAAACTGAATTCAACAATACATTAAAAGGATCATATAACATGATCAAGTGGGACTTATTCCAGAGATGCAAATCATTCAACATCCACAAAGGAATGTGATATATCACATAAACAAAATAAAGGATAAAAATCTCTATAGATGCACTATTATCTCAATTATTATTATCTCAATAGATGCAGAAGAAATTTTTGACAAGATTCAATATCCATTTATGATAAAAACTCTCAGTAAAGTAGGTATAGAGAAAACATAATGTAATAAAGTCCATATATTACAAACCCACAACTAGCATCATGTTCAACAGTGAAAAGCTGAAAAGCCTCTTCTTTAACATCAGAAATGAGACAAGGATTCCCACTCTCACCACTTACTTCTATTCAACCTAGTATTGGAAGTCCTAGCCAGAGCAATCAGGCTAGAAAAAGAAGCCGGAAAGGAAGAAGTAAAACTGTCACTATTTGTGGATGATATTTTGTATAAAGAAAACCCTCAAGACTCCACAAAAAAACCTGTTGAAACTAATAAAAAAAATTCAATTAAGTTGCAGAGGACACAATCAACATAAAAAATCTGTTGTGGGGCACCTGGGTGTCTCAGTCGGTTAAGCAACTACCTTCGGCTTGGATTGTGATCCTGGGGTCCTGGGATTGAGTCCCATGTTGGGCTCCATTCTCAGCAGGTAGTCGGCTTCTCCCTCTGCCCCTCCCCCTGCTCATGCACTCTCTCTCTCTCTCTCAAAAATAAATTTAAAAAAATCTTTAAAAAAAAATCTGTTGTTTCTATACACTAATAATAAAATATCAGAAAGAGATATTAAGAAAATAATCTCACTTACAATTTCATCAAAAAGAATAATACACCTAAGAATAAATTTAACCAAGGAGGAGAAAGACACTGAAAACTATGACACTGATGAAAGAAATTGAAGATGACACAAATAAATGAAAAGACATCCCATGCTCATGGACTAGAAGAATTAATATTGTTAATATGTCCAAATTATCTAAAGCAATCTATAGATTTAATGCAATCCCTATCAAAATTCCAATGGCACTTTCTACAGAAATAGAACAAACAATTCTAAAATTGCTATGGAACCACAAAATAGCCAAAGCTATTTGGCCTGAATAGCCAAAGCAATCTTGAGAAAAAAGAACAAACCTAGAAGCATTAAGCTCCCTGATTTCAAGCACTATTACAAAGCTGTAGTAATCAAAATAGTATGGTACTGGCATAAAAACACGGACAAAGATCAATGGAACAGACCAGAGAACCCAGGAATAAACCCATGCTATATATGGTCAATTGATTTATGACAAAGGAAGCAAGAATATATAATGTGGAAAGGACAGTCTCTTCAATAAATGGTGTTAGGAAAATGAGACAGCCACATGTAAAAAAAGAAATTAGATTAATATCTTATGTCATATACAAAAATTAACTCAAAATGGATTAAAGACTTCAATGTAAGACCTGAAATCATAAAATTGCTAGAAGAAAACATAGGCAATTAACTCCTTGACATCAATCTTGGCAATGAATTTTTTTTGGATCTGACTCCAAAAGCAAAGCAAAAGCAAAAATAAACAAAGGGTACCACATCAAACTAAAAACTTCTTCACAGCAAAAGAAACCATCAAAAAAATGAAAAGGCAGTTTATGGAATGGGAGAAATATTTGCAAACAGTATATACAACAAGGGGTTAGTATTCAAAATATGTAAAGAACTCATATAACTCAGTAACAAAAAACATAATCTGCTTAAAAAATGGGGAGAGGGGGGCGCCTGGGTGGCTCAGTGGGTTAAAGCCTCTGCCTTTGGCTCAGGTCATGCTCACAGGGTCCTGGGATCGAGGCCTGCATCGGGCTCTCTGCGCATCAGGGAGCTGCTTTCTCCACTCTCTCTGCCTGCCTCTCCGCCTACTTGTGATCTCTCTGTCAAATAAATAAAATCTTAAAAAAAAATGGGGAGAGGATAAGAATAAACATTTTTCCAGAGAGGATTTACAAATGGTCAACAGACCCATGCGGAGATGCTCAAAATCATTAATCACCAGGGAGATACAAATCAAACCCACAATGTATATCACCTCACACCTCTTCGAATGGCTATTATCGAAAAGACAAGAAATAACAAGTGTTGCTAAGAATTGGGGAGAAAGGAGAACCCATGTGCACTGTTGATGGGAGTGTAAATTTGTGCAGCCACTCTGGAAAACAATATGGAGGTTCCTCAAAAAACTAAAAATAAAACTTCCATACGATCCAGCAATTACACTTCAGGCATTTATCCAAAGAAACTGAAAACCCTAATTCAAAAGGATATATGTACCCCTATATTCATCCCAGCATTGCTTACAATGGCCGAGGTACAGAAACATCCGAAATGTGTTGGATGAACGGATGAAGAAGATGTGGCATACATACAGACCATGGAATACTATTCAGCCATTTAAAAAATGGAATGGAATCTTGCCATTTGCAGGAACACGGATGGACCTTGAGGGTATTATGTTGAGTGAAATAATCAGACCAAAAGATAAATGCTATATGATTCTCATATATATTGAAGTCTAAAAAAACAAAATAAAACGAAATTCAAAGACACAGAGAAAAAATCAGTAGTCACCAGAGGAGAGGGAGGCTGAAGGGTTGGTGAAATGAACAAAGGAGGTCAAAGGTATAAACCTCCAGTTATAAAATAAATAAGTCACGGGGATGTAATGTACAACATGGTGACCTCAGTCAGTCATAATGTATTGTATATTCAAGTTGCTAAGAAAGTAAATCTTGAAAGTTTTTACCACGAGAAAAAAAAAATGTGTAACTTCGTATGGAAACAGATGGTAACTAGACTTCTTGTGGGGCTTATTTCACAGTGCCTACACATATCAAATCATTATGTTGTGTACCTGAAGCTAATATAAAGGTATATGTCAATTATATCTTAATGAAACAAACTATAAATGGATTTTTCTAACAAGATTATTTACTCTAAATGTAGGGTTCTGGACTGGGAAAGAAACAAAGCTTGTATATCTAAGTTCCATTTATGGTCTGCAGCTCTGTAGCTATATAAATTTATATAGACCTCTTTCCTAGACTCAGTCTCCACTGCAAAATAGAGGAATTACACCAGATTCTTAAGTGTCTTCCACACACCAACTTTCTGTAACAATAAAAGTAAAAATAGCAGTACTTTCATACAGAGCAATAACAAAAATATTTACTGAGAATTAGCTGTTGTTATCCTTAAAGGCCATAAAGGTGACTACGCATAGACTTTGGCTCCAATAGAGCTTACTTACAAGAGCAAGGATAGTAGAGATACAAATTTAAAGAGAAGTTTAATATTAATCCAAAAGATAGATTAGATTCCTACATGGAGCATGAATGATGAATTCTAATATTCCTGCCAACTCTATAATTTACCTTTGGTTCTCTAAAGATGTGAAAGGGTTAGAAACTTGCCAAAAATGATCAAATAGCAACAGAGACCTTACCACTTTTTTTCCATCTTTTCTCAAAAGGTGATGGTCACACCCATTTTACAAAGAGAAACCATACACGCTACTGAGAAGACCTGAATTGTTGTCAACAGCTCCTCAGCTTCTCAGAGTGCTTATCACACTGTTCTCATTCTTTTAAAATATTAGTCCCATTCAGGAAAAGTCTTTTATGTTAATGCTATAAAGAGAATTACACATAATGAGATGCCTTCCCTCATCCTGTTGAAAGATATATATGATAACTTTGTCTTAGTTGTTAAAAAACTGCCATCACCATCTCCCTATGAAGTCCCAGAACACATGTGTAACTTGCAAATATTGGGTATTTTTTTTTCTTTCTCATTTCTCGTTTCTAATCCTTGCCTACTACCAAATACCAGCTACATATTTTTCTTTTCTGGATTCAGGTTCTACATCTGGACAAAATAACACTCAGATGAGAGGCTGGACAAAATAACACTCATGCCGTTTGCAACTTTATCCTTTTGTTATACGCTGTGTGTTCCACAAGGAAGTTGGTTTGAACCTCTCTGCCCTTTCCTTTCCCACACAATTTGAAGTCACAGCAAAGAAGTGAGTTAGTGGTGATCATGGCATTCAGAAAACTGTACCTGGTGGGATATTAATACCACCGCTGGGTATACAGAATTCCCACTAATAATGCTCAGTGGTGGTAAGGACCAAGATACCCGCTCCTACACATTTATTTCTAGCTTTTAAGAGAAGAGCACAATGACCTAGGATACATCTGAACAATTCCATAATCTTTAACTGCTCATCATCTACAATTAACAAATCTATTCTTCCTTAGCCATCCTGGCAGAAAGCCACCAATCTGACAGAATAAGTCATCACTTGCAATACTTGGAGAGAGTTGCATTTCCCAATTTATCCGGAGCCTGACCTTCCATCCCAATTACTACTTTAATGTTAAGTAATGACCAACCAAATCCATTACATGTTAGATAATGAAGTCAAGTATTCAGAAGGAGAGCAGAGAGATGGAAAAGCCCAGACACGAGAATCAGAGCTTGCTCTAAGTCCTCTCTCCACGCACTCTGTCCAGGCTCCCGGCTCCTCAGCTGTAGCACGAGGCTTTGCTGAGATGATTCCACATCCTTTGAGTCAGTTATTTCATTGTGCTGAGCTGATCATTTTTCTTACAGGAGAAATCGGTTTGAATGTCTCTCCCCCAAAGGTGGCAAGAGAACTTAAAGCTAACTTGAGAGATTGTTTTACTCAGACATAAGAAAAGAGAACTCTTTGCCATAAAACAAACCTAAGCAAATTCCTATAGCATCATAATAGAAAAATATATTTCATTTTTTAAAGATTTGTCACTGAATAGGAGGCAGAGATGAAGCAATGCCTTCTCAGCACCATATTTCCTCATTTTCTAAGTGGAAGTCACTTTGCATATTTGAGTAGATAAATTATTAAAAGCATATGGTGACACAAAGGAGTCATGGTCTTCCTCGAAATATTAGCATTGCGCAGTACTAGTAACTTCGAACGCTACATTAATTATCTTAAAAGGTATTCATGGAAAAATACCATGTGAACAGCTGAACAGAGACTGAGACCATTTTAGAAATCTCTCATATCAAATGCACATCTACCTGCTGCAATCTTCAAGCGGACTCTGGGCTGTAGTCTGGAAGCCAAGACAATGGTCCAGGACACCATGATTATAATCCTAATTTTGTACTCAAGTAAGATGCTTCTTTTGTAAAAATAACTTAAAAGGGGAGGGGTTGCCTATTATATTCATTCCTTATAAAGTTAGATAAAAGATAGAAGGTTACCCCTAGTTTTGTGATCACAAACCAATGTGCTACAAATACTAGATAAATTCACCTTTAAAATGTACATGCAATTAAATACCTACACTATGTAAGTTGGGGAGTTTCTTATAGCCTTCTCATTTTAAAAAGGGATGGTTAATAAGACGATATTCATGCTCAAATATGGAAAATTGTCCACATCACTTTGGACAGAACTTTCAGAAATTCACAAGACTTGGTTATAACTCTCCACCTTAATTCTTTTAATGATAATGCATTATTGGTATTTCTCTACATTGCTTAGGCTTCCGAGTTTCTCAGACTGGTCTCAAACTGATATCCAAAAGATGTTATCTTATTCTATACCTGCCAAAGCCTATATAATATCTAAACAAGATAGTATAGGGGAAAACATGTATGATCTATAAAGTGTTTTAAAGATATTCTATTTTTTACCTTCCCTCCATCTCATCAGCAAAATTAATCTCTCCTTATCTTGCACACTTGGAAACTTGTTTCATCTCTCATACTTTTTAACACATGCTCTTCTCTACACTAGATCAACCATTCTTTCTAGTGGGAATTACCTTCCTCCCTTGTGCATCTACAGGGCTTAGCATAGTGCAGATTTTTAACAACTAAATAATATTTTGGTTGAGTGAAGGGAAAAAAACTTAACGATATTAGAGCATATTTCACAACAAAATGTGCTTTAGGTGTTGTGGACCTAACTGATTTCTCATACAGAATTTCATTTGTTATTAATGCTCAGCCTCCTCTTTAAATATACACCTTCCTCCCCAGACACAATAGAAACACTCATTGGATAGGCAATTCCATCAGTACCTTTTCGGTGCTAAAGAGATTAAGCTTTGGCATTTTCTGTAAAACAATTCCTTAAAATCATAGATTCAAACACATTATTTGGATTCATAATTGGTGAGGCTTCTGATTTAATAACATAAACATAATGACACTCTTAAAGAGATAACAATCTTTTATCAGCTAGACTCGAGAACACCTTAGACTCTTTTAAGCTGGAAGAGTCTCTGGATCATTTCTTCAGCCCGCCTTGTATTACCGATGATGCAACAGAAGCGCGTGACGTAAAGTGACTTTGCCAAGGTCACATCAAGTCAGTGACTGAGTGCTGAACACCAGGAGGGACTCCAGATCACCGGACTCCTAGCTCAGTGTTGTTTCCTTCCTTCCTGTCCTCTCCGATTTATTCATCCAGAACTAACTGACCAAGCAGAAACAACTGGGAGTAGTCAGACCTCTATTAATAACAGCTCGCTTTTCTGCAGTACTATATACTTTACAAAGCACTTTCCATATACTCTCTCTCCTTGAATCCTTCCAAAACCCCAGAGACAGGACACTTACTTCCATGTACAATAAACTAAGGCCCAGAAAGGTAAAGGGATATGTCCAAGGTCACAGAGCTAAATCTGAATGCGTATTTTCATACTACAAATTTAATTCTCCATACATAAATCCATAGCAATCTCTGTTCCACAGATACAATCAGTCAAAGGAAAAGAATTATTCCAATATGATCCTCGCTTGTACCCTATTAAGCCACAATTCTAAAGGGTCTGTCACAGTAACTTTGTGAAACCTTTACCAAAGAAAAAGGCTGATTTTGAAGTAACTTTAACACTAACCAGATGAATAACCCATGCAAAGGTAATAGATGAATTGAGGAAAGGGACAGGACAGACACCAAAGACGCATGTCTAGCAAAGTGATTTAGACAGCAAGGACAAGGAAGGCCTTCATTACCTACTTATTTCGGCCCCCACTTTTGATCTGAGGGAATGAAAACACCTCTATTCCCAACCCTCCAAAAAGTAGAAATCCTGGGGTATCCTGGAGAACATGGTCACCCTTTGAGCCAGTACAGAAGTCTCCGGTGGCACTCACAGGAGGTCCTGAGAAGTACAGTCTGTACTCTCGGAGTCGCTGAAATCAGGGCGGTAACTAAGGACAAGAATGCTAATGTGAGGAGGTGTTCAGAGCAGTCTCCATGGGAGCCGATAGGCAGCGGCACAGGGAGGCTCTAACATGAGGAAGGGGCACCCGAGGCCTGGTGACAAGGCACATACGCAGATAATAAACAATCACGCACCCCCTGCAACTGTCCAGGATGAGAACAAAGACACTCTTTTGTTTCTTGTTTTTATTTTTTTTTTTAAGATTTTATTTATTTATTTGACAGAGAGAGAGGGGGAAGCAGGCTCCCCACTGAGCAGAGAGCCTGATGGGGGCTTGATCCCAGGACCCTGAGATCATGACCTGAGTCGAAAGCAGAGGCTTTAACCCACGGAGCCACCCAGGCGCCCCTGTTTCTTGTTTTTAAAAACAGCAGAGAAAATGCTTCTAACAAGGTGGAGGAGGAAGTTTTTATGTCTAACCAGATTTTGAAAGGGTGAAGATTGATAGTTCTCCTCCATGGGAAACAGGAAGTTAAGTCACAGTGAGTAAGATCCATTACTTAAAGGCTGGATCTCAGCTCAGGGTGAAATCTGAGTGACGTTCAAAAAGGAAAGAAGAGGAAGTGGAGGCTTTGTACTACGTGTGTGTCAGCCTTCAGTCTTTAGCTGCTTTACACCCAGGATATTATAAAAATCAAATAAGTAAATAAATATTACAAATTGAGGGCTTTATAATTTTATTTATTCAATTAACTTTCTACTGTATACTTAATATGTGCCAAGTCACTGGGATTACAAAGAAGAAAGACACAGTCTTTGCCTTCAAGATGCTTATAGCCCAGGAGACAGGGGCTGACATGTACCCCAAAAATATAGTGTGGAAAGAAACCAACTCTGCGGGAACATTCAGAGGACCAGAAAAAAGAAAGACTTTTCTCAGCAGAGGAGGACCAAGAAAATTGAGAAGATTACAATCTAACTATCTGTGGATATGAAAATTTAATGTATTTTGGGAAGATATTATAAGTTCTCTTTCATGTTGTGTTTTGTTTTTAATAAGTAACATAATTATTAATATTATATTACTGATAAAGAATGAGCACTGAACAATATATTTTATCGGTCTTAGCTTTCCCACATATACCATTTGCTAATAGTTAATTAAATCACAAAACCATAAATTTAACAGAATACATTATCTTCTTAAGTGTTCACTGAAAATAACATTCTCCGCCTCTCCAAAATGTCTAAATTCTATGTTTATACATCTGTTGTGTGCTTTCGAGACAATATAAACACAGAAAAATCTCGAAAATATATTGCAAAACAACAAAACCAAAGCTCCATTTGGGAAGTCATCCCCTGAATTTGCTGGATGAGTTTAAATTCAATCAATATTAGCACGTGCAAATAAAAAGAGCCCTGTTCTTCCAGTTTAAGAACCATGGCTCTGCTTTCAAAAGAACTAGTGACAACTCCAAGCCTTCTGTCTTCCTAACATTACTTTTTTTTTTTTTAAGATTTTTCTTTATTTATTTGAGAAAGAGAGAATGGGAGCACAAAGTCAGAAGCAGGAGAGGAACAAGCAGACTGGCCACTTGGCCTGGAACACAGAGCTCAGAGCTGGAGTTGGGAATCTGTGAGGACTCAGCAGACGGCTCTGGGCGGGGCTCTGGGCGGGGCTCAGCTGGGGGCTTGATCCCAGGACTCGGAGAACACCACCTAAGTCAAAGTCAGATGCTTAAGAGAATTTGCCACCCAGGAGCCCCTCTCTTTCTAACATTATATGAAAGAGTTTGGAATCCTGCATCTATGTCCAAAGCAGAGCTCCTTCATTTGCAATACTGTGTTTAAAAAATCCTCAGGGGTTTTCAAAACTGTTACTTCCAGGTCTCTGGGTCTCAGAGCCACCAATTAAAAATTTTACTCCTAGGGGTGCCTGGGTGGCTCAGTGGGTTAAGCCTCTACCTTAGGCTCAGGTCACGATCCCAGGGTCCTGGGATCGAGACCCGCATCAGGCTTCCTGCTCGGCAGGATGTCTGCTCTTCCATCTCCCACTCCCCTTGCTTGTGTTCCCTCTCTCTCTCTCTCTCTCAAATAAATAAATAAAATCTTTTTAAAAAATAAAAATAAAAATAAAAATTTTACTCCTATTTATCAATAACTGGGCTTTAGAGTAGGGAATCAATACGAGTTAGTGGAAAGACAATTATTATGGGAATCAAGAAACCAAGTTTCAGTCCTGACTTCACCAAGATTGAGCCACTTTTTCTCCGAGCTTCAGTTTTTACGGGTAAAATGAAGAAGCTAAAAATGAATTCTAAAGTAACTTCTGACCCCAAAGACTTTCACAGTGCTGGAAAGTTAGTAACTTTGCCAGCTATGAACTGGTGAGAGGATTTTTTCGGGGAAGTTATTGCTTGAACTGTGAGAGCTGAGACACATTTCCAATCATGAATTTGAAGGCAGACTTACTCAACCCCACCTGTTAGAGCCTCTCGCACTTGTTAATAACTCCATTATGGCATTTATCATATTTCATCTTGAGCAGTGGCGACTCTCTTCCATCCTAGCGTGGAAGGTTCACAAGGTCAAGATCAGTCTCTTATTCAAGTTTTGCCAGTGCCCAGCGATGCATGACAGGGTAAGCATCTAAGAGATGCCCAGGTAGTGGAAGAAAAAATGAATTAGTATGTCAAGGCAACTTAAAAAATTATCTAGACATGATCTTGGTAGCTCTCTTAATCTTGTAACTTTTCTTTAAAGATAATTTACTTATTTATTTGACACAGAGAGAGAGAAAGCACACCAGAGGAAGAAGGAGAAGCAGAGTCCCCACTGAGCAGGGAGCCCAACGAAGGGCTCAGTCCCAGGACCCTGGGATCATGACCTGAGTTGAAGGCAGATGCTTAACCAACTGAGCCACCCAGGTGCCCCAATCTTGTAAGGCTTTTAAGATAGTTATGTGTTGCTTTCTCACAAGACTACTTTCATGACCCTGATGTTTGACAATCTAAGTATGTTGGACAAAAAGGAGAAGCCGGCCAGAGTACCTCTGAAAGTTCCACAGAATGCTATCTCCAGGATCTTTGAGCTGAGATTATCCTTCCGCAAGATTATCTTTTAAAAGTAAAGAGACTTCTAGCTAAAGATGGGGGAAATGAACACAGGCTTCTACTTTCATTTCTACCTGAAACACCACCAAAAGTACACACACAAAAGTGTGTGTGTGTGTGTGTGTGTGTGTGTGAGAGAGAGAGAGAGAGAGAGAGAGAGAGAGAGAGAGAGAGAGAAGGAGAGAGATAAATCTACAAAGATGGAACAAAAGTGAGACAAGATAACAACAACCAAATGTTAGAAATAGGAAATCAGCTAATGAAGATAGATAAAGGATTTAGCAGACCTGAGAAAGCTGAATTCTAAGTCAACAGTGGGGAAAGACAGCAAGCAACCTAACTCAGACTGCAGAATCTTCAACAGTTTAGACCATGGTAGCACCAGGTTTGTTGAGAAGTGGGGGTGAAGGGGCTAAAATATGCAGGATTGGTGGAAAGTTTGTTTTTAAGAAGGAACCATAACCTCAAACCATCTCCTAAACATTGAGCATCCAGACACCACGTTGAAAATGGGGAGATTAAGTGAATACGTATACACTGATTGTTGAGACCCATATAATACTGGCCGCCATGTCTTTATTGTTCAGGCAGGGAAAAAACCTTCCTTGAGGAACTTGTCATTACTAAGAGATACTGATATCAGGAGTTCCACAGGTAAAAGCCCACTGTGACTACCCTCCAACTGAGAGTACTTCAATAAGACCCACTCATGTGCACAGAGCTTCCAGTCACCTTTTTAGCCAACTCTTAAATATGAAGAGACAACCAAATATAAAAAAAATTTGTAAAAAGTATCTAACATGGAAGAGAAAAATTAAAGCAAGCAATTTAAAAAAACCTAACTGGAAACAAAGGCTAAAGAAGGAGATGAAAACTTCTAAAAAAAAAAAAAAGACATCATTGCTATCTTCAACCAGGTATTAGAAAATATTGCCTCGGGCGCCTGGGTGGCTCAGTGGGTTAAAGCCGCTGCCCTCGGCTCAGGTCATGATCTCAGGGTCCTGGGATCGAGGCCTGCATCGGGCTCCCTACTCAGCAGGGAGCCTGCTTCCTCCTCTCTCTCTCTGCCTGCCTCTCTGCCTACTTGTGATCTCTCTCTCTGTCAAATAAATAAATAAAATCTTTAAAAAAAAAAAAAAGAAAATATTGCCTCAGTGAAATGGGACAGCATAATATAAAATCAAACATTCAAAGAAAACCAACAAATAAGGATCTTGGAACTAAAAGTCTGATATCAGAAATGAAACACAAAGCCTAACAGAAAGATTGAAAATAAAGTTGAGTCTATCACCTAGGAAATAGGGGAAAATGCCAGAAAGATGGAAAATAAAAGATAAAGCATATGAAAAATAAAAACACACAAAAATAAATTCAGGATATCAATATCTAAGTAACAAGATTTCAAAAAAAGCTGGAAACAATAACAAAGAAGAAGAGGGAGGAGAATGGGGGGCTGGGGAGGAGGAGGAACAGAATAGGAAATCAGCAAGAAAAAAATTTCAGGAAAATTTTCTAGATGTAAAGAACATGAGTCTCCATATTAAAGCAGCCTACTAAGTGCCCAGCATAATGGGTAAATATTAAACCACAACAAAGCAGCTCTTCATAAATGTTCAGAACTCCTGGAAAAAGAATAGATCCTACAAGTTTTCAAAGAGAAAAAATCAGTCGTGTTCAAAAAATAAAGAATCAGAATGGCATCAGACCAGAACAACAAAACTGAAAGAGGGAAAAGACATTATAGTGGTGCCATTTAAATTCTGAAGGAAAATTATTTTCAACCTAAAATTCCATACCTAACCAAAATATTATTCAAATATGAGGAAAGAATGAAGGTATTTTCAGATATTGCAAAGGCCCGGGAAGTTTAACTACATTGTATCCTTTTTTCAGGAAGCTAATGGAATATTTATTCCACCAATAAAAAGGAGTGAAGAATATAGAGGACACGGGAGAACCAGAGACCTGGGCAAAGAGATGTGCAGAGATTTTCCAAGGTGATGGAAAGGAATATTCCAGAATCAAACCCATGCTGGGGGAATCAAAGGAAAAGAGTACATGTAGAACCAAGTTAGAAAGTTCAGAGAGGGATTATTTCAAGAAGATGACCTTGATAGAATATCTGTATGACTGAATGTCTTGAGATGAAATTTGGAACACTGGCAGAGACTTGTAGTTTAAAAAGTATGCAGAGAGCTGAGCAAACAAACAAACAAAAAAACAAGACACCTATCAATCACAGAAAAAAGCACAAAATCTTAAGAGGAAAGGAAGCATAATCATAGCTTAACTTGGTTTAGTCATAAAAAATATTTACAAGGTCATAATAATTTAACTACTAAATACTGATCTAACCAAAGTACCCATGTAACAGCCCTGGGAAGATGGGGGGGATAAAGGATGTCTGTGGTGGTGAGAATGGGCTCATGAAAAGAGAAAGTTCATTTCCAAGGTGGGACACCAACAACAGAGCTGAAAAATTCAGAGACAGCAAGAATAGAATAGTATTTAAAGTCTGAGGATTGGGACACCTGGGTGGCTCAGTTGGTTAAGCATCTGCCTTCAGCTCAGGTCATGATCCCAGGGTCCTGGGATCGAGTCCCGCATTAGGCTCCCTGCTCAGCAGACAGCCTGCTTCTCCTTCTGCCTCTGCAGTTCCCCTGCTCCTCCCCCTGCTTGTGAGTTCTCTCTCTCCCTCTCTCCCTCACTCTACCTCTCTCTCTCTCTGACAAACAAATAAAGTCTTTTAAAAAATAAAAATAAAAATAAAATATGAGGATAAATATCAAAAAGAGTTGAAAGAGATTGTTTCTGGAGAGAGAAAAAATGAGGGAGGAGACAAGAAACTATCTTGGATGATACGCTTTCTATAATTGTGATTAAAAATAACAAAAAAAAAAAGAAAAGGAAGAAATCACTTCAAATTTTATTCATGAGGGGCACCTGGGTGGCTCAGGGGGTTAAGCCTCCCCCTTCAGCTCGGGTCATGATCTCAGGGTCCCGGGATTGAGCCCCAAATCGGGCTCTCTGCTCAGCAGGGAGCCTACTTCGCCCTCTCTCTCTCTGCCTTCCTCTCTGCCTACTCGTGATCTCTCTCGGTCAAATAAATAAATAAAATCTTTTAAAAAAAATTCATTCATGAGGTATTATCTTTATAACTCTCTTGCTCTAGAAACATTTTTGAAGGCATGAGTAGCATAGGAAGCTGCAGTGTATTTCCAACACCCTCACAACCTTACTGAGACATGATTCAGTGGCCAGTCAAGATCAAAAGAGGTTGCTCAGAGAAAAGACAAGGCTGTCCTTGCCTTTTGTCTAACTGCTCCTTATGGCCATTAGATGAAAATCATCTGCTGACCTTCAATTTCAAAATCTTGTTCATAAATCTTTCACCAGCCAGGACGAGACCTTTTCTATACAAGGTGGTATTCTAGATTTCAACCATTGATTATCGTAGTCCAGTTTGACAGGGAGTGTCTTCCTGGAACAATTTTAAGACTTTGATCCAAAAGCAGTACCTTTGAGGGGTTACTGTATTTTACAGCTCTATGTTGAGCTAAAACTAGAGGTTCAGACTGGAATATTATGCTTGAAATTCATTTAAATAATTAAGCAAGCCAGAATCCATCAGACTCAGCAAAAGCCATGGCTATGACTTTAGGTTATAATGAAGTAGTCTTGGGATAGTTAATGATAGCTACATTTTGTTGAGTACTTACTATAGGTCAGATAGTGTAGTAGACACTTATTATCTCAGTTAATCCTCAAAACAACTCCTTTAATAGATTCTATTACTATTTTCATTATATAGATCATAAAATCTACAGTCAGGAGATTTAGAACCTTGCCAAATATTGTCAGCTAGGAATTGCACAGACAAAAAGCAAAACCAGAATTGGGTTCAGAAACTGCTCTTTTTAATTTCACTATCTTCTCTAAAGAAAGATAGCCAGAAAATCAAAACTTACCATTGAAAGAGTGATGGTAAGGTTGAAGTCAAATATATTTCTCACACGAGTCTTCATACGCTTAAGAGTAGGAGGGTTTGAACAGTTTCATATAACATAGTTGCAAAATACATGCAAAATACTTGTATAGTTTTTGCCCTGTCATCGTAATTCTGAGCCTTGATAATAATTTTTAGACCTTCAGGGAGCAATTTTTTGAACTTGACACATTTCAAAAAGATTCTCTGGACCTTTCTCCTAAATCCCAATCTGTAATTTTCAATGCAAAAACTTCAGGAGACTGAACCAAAAGTGAACAGAAGTGAAATTCACCGTTCCATTAAGCAAGGGAAGTGTCTCAGCATAAGAGACTGGCAAAAGTCATAGAGTGAAACACTGGATCACAGTGTTTCCTCTGGCCATGGCAGTAGGCTTATAGGTGTACCTTGCTTTGTAAAGTGAATGTTTTCTTGAAAAGCTAGGGAATAATTGAAGCTTTGCAAGTAGAATTATATTCTAAAAGCCCTTGGAATCTAATTTTTAAAGATAATTATAGGGCGCCTGGGTGGCTCGGTGGGTTAAAGCCGCTGCCTTCAGCTCAGGTCATGATCCCAGGGTCCTGGGATCGAGGCCCACATCGGGCTCTCTGCTCAGCAGGGAGCCTGCTTCCTCCTCTCTCCTCTCTCTCTGCCTGCCTCTCTGCCTACTTGTAATCTCTCTCTCTGTCAAATGAATAAATAAAATCTTTAAAGATAATTATATTAATTAATGTTTTTGAAGTATAAGTTATCATCACCTACATTATGTAATTTGTAACAAGCCTCCACAATTTTCCCCCAATCTTTCATGATTCATCATTCACTGTATCCTGTCCCCAAGCCTACCTGCTTTATGAAGGCAGGTACTTTGTCTTGTCACTACCATATTCAGCACCTGGAACAGTGTCCAGCATGACAAATATTTCCTAGATGAATGAATACACCAACCACTTAATATTTTCCTAGTTGCAACATGTTTACCAATGAATCTAGACCTCTGCTTCTACTAATCCATCAGCCTGGAATACTCTTCCAATGTTTCCATTCCATCCCCTCTGCAAGACCCAGCTCAAATGCCAACTCCCTTCTCTGTATTCCCACAGATTATATTTCTATATCTGGTGTGATAGCAAAAGGTAGAAACCTTGTCATAATCATTGGTTCCTGTCCTGTTAACACCTAGCCAGAGCAATCCACACAGAAGATATATTACAAGTAAATTTAAAATTGGATCTAAGTTTTCACATGCACTGCCAGCTGTCAGCTCTTCTCAGGCTTCTGTTTGTATCTACTACCTTCAAAAGCTTGTCTGTGAGGTCTCCATGAGGTCAGAAACTCTTTTTTCATTTTTAATCCCAACAGCAAGTGATGTGCATGGCACAGATAAATGGATAAATGATTCATCCAAACACCTATTATTTGTATACATGTATTATTTGTTTACATTATTAATAACAACTTTGTACTAACTAACCAGTGTAGTTATACCGGGCTGATTTTTCTACGAATAATCTTACTTACTCTTTTAAACTACAGGTTTTCTTCATAGGAATCCTACCCATGATCCTTCATTCTAACATTCCTCAAGAATCAGCCAAATACATATTTATTTCTATCTTCAATAGCAAGGTACAAGAGAACCTTGTCTACACAACCTGAGGAAACTGGACTTCGGTTTAGGACAGACAATGGAAACAAATTAGTAAAATTCTGAGTTAAAAAATGCAGTGGATTAACCAAACAGTGTCACTACTCTTTAATTTTTATAGTGTGATATAAGCAATGTGTCTTAAAAAGTATCATTTTGAACCATACACCACAATTGCAGGGCATTCTGGTGTCTCCAACCAGAGAAAAAGGAGTGAGCAGGAATCAGGCAAGATGAAGAAGAAAACTCCTAAGGGCGGCAAGGGCAGCAGCCTAAAGAGTAGGGAGGAGTGGAACCAGTTCTGGAGCCATCACAGCTCATGTCAAAGGAGGAGGAGGGGAGTGACAGGGGAAGGGAGGAATATGGCACTACGAGTGACAGGGAGCAGCTTCCAGCATCAAGTAGGAATCCTGTCATGTATCAGGAGTGTTCCTACGGCGTCAAGGACACCAGAAGCTGCATCTAGTTCCCTAGAACCAAGCTAACATGGTAATGGGGAGTTTGAGATAAGAGTCCAGCCCCAGTCAGGAACAGAGGAAGTAGTAAGCCTAAGGGTAAAATAATAATCACAAGGGCAACAGCTGTTATTATTGAGAACTGATTTTATGCTTGGTTCTATATGTTTTCTTCCTCGTTCCATTAACTTAAAAAAGATGTGGTACAAATGAAGAGGCACAGGTACAGAGATAGATCTCACCCAAGGCAGAAGCATTAACAAGTTGCTATGTCTTATAATCTTTCTACCATACCACTAACCTTCCCAGATAAGCAGGACAATTATTCAAGGTGACGTAAGGAAGAAAAAAAAAAAAAAAGGAAGTTGTAACCTCATGCTTCCTTTAGCCATTGGGTTTGGAAGTCAACAGAAGGCACACAAGAGCAGAGGGCTCTTTCTCATACCCACCTGATAGTAGGCAGGAGCTCCCAGTGATTCCCTAAGTCAGCTCTCATTGGCCCGGGGGTTGGGTGAGACTGAGCCTACAGAGATCAGGCATCCTAAAGGTTAATGAAATGTACACATTTCACATGTGTGCACACAGCTGGGCTAGTTTTTCAGCAACAAAGGAAGGTTAACTGACTTACCAGACAAGAGCAAAATAAGCCTTAGACATTCAGTAGGGGTTAAACTCACAGGCTCAGAAGCCAGTCTGCCACTTCCTAGTATGTGATCTGGGTAAGTTACGTTAAGTCTCTATGCCTGGTTTTTCCACTCCCTAAAATTGGAATAACAATAGTGTCTGACTCACTGAATTGTTATTAGGATCAAATTAGTCAATATATGTAAAGCACAGTGCTTGGTACAGAGCAAATGCTACCTAAGCATTATTTCAAAAGACAGTTATCTCTTCAAATGTCCTATCTTCTTTTTGTTGTTGTTGTTGAGAGAGAGAGAAAGCGTGTATGCACACATAGAGAGAGAGAGAGAGAGAGAGAGAGAGAGAGGGAGAGAGAGCACACACGCGTGCACATGGATGAGGGAGGGAGAGAGAGAGAATCTCAAGCCGTCTCCACAGCACGGAG
This sequence comes from Ailurus styani, assembly GCA_002007465.1. NCBI lineage: Eukaryota > Metazoa > Chordata > Mammalia > Carnivora > Ailuridae > Ailurus > Ailurus styani. Next base: position 711,124 of record LNAC01000294.1, on the reverse strand, counting down.
ATGAACCTGGTGCTTCATTTCAGGACCCTGAGATCCTGACCCTCGCTGAAACCAAGAGCCAGACCCTTAACCGACTGAGCCACCCAGGCACTCCTTTTCAAATGTCCTTTCAATGTCTCACATGAGTAAAGCATAAAACCATGAAGCATAGAGAGATTTGCTTGAGTTCAGTTTGAGTAGATCTGTTTAAAAGTTTATCACGAAGCCCAAATACCTAGTGGTCCTATGCTTTATTTAAAAACAAACTTAAATATTAGTGAAAAAATTTTAAAATGGTGAATAAATCCATTTAAAATCCAATTGTCATTATCCAAATATTGCCGTTTTTTGGATATTAGTATCTACTCTTTGTCCATGGACATACAAAATTCACATTAATGTCTCTCCTATTTCTTTGGCTGAGTGACGTTTTTGCTCAGCAGATTGTACGTTATGGTTTTATAACTTTTTTTTTTAACCTCACATGTGTCTTCTTTACAATTAAGATTAGTTTATTTATACATCAGTCATATGTGAAGTTGACTTGGTAGATATGGTTTTCTCTTTTTTCCCCGTATAACCAGCACCTCACCCCTAAAAAAAGGAAAGACAAAATAATGCAAGAAATCCAAGTGCTGAGTGTTTTAGTGACATAATAGAAGGAGATTTGATTTTCTTTTAGGTCTCGATCAGCAATAATATATTATTCAAAAATAATTGCACTCAGTCCTTCAATCTTCAAACAATTTAAAAACCGATAACTATCTCTTCTGATATTTGATTGGCAATGGATCATTTTAGATAGGAGATACATTTCTGCTTTCAGATGAAAGCTATCCAGAGTTTCATGGTTAATAAGCTGAATTTCTTGATTGCACAAAGAATGAAAAATAGTGATGGAGGTGGAGTGTTTAAAAGGAATTAATGTGTTGATGAACATGAGCTATAATCAGAAATACTTGTGATATGATGATACTTATAAAAAACAGTGATGTGGTTATATGTACTGATTACATTAATGTGAATTAAGGAGAATATTTGCTGTGTGTCAAGAGAAAGGTTGCCATGTAAATCACACTTTATTTGCAAGTCTACCAATGCTTTATTTTTTTTTTTAAGATTTTATTTATTCATTTGACACAGAGAGAGAGATTACAAGTAGGCAGAGAGGCAGGCAGAGAGAGAGGAGAGAGGAGGAAGCAGGCTCCCTGCTGAGCAGAGAGCCCGATGTGGGCCTCGATCCCAGGACCCTGGGATCATGACCTGAGCCGAAGGCAGCGGCTTTAACCCACTGAGCCACCCAGGCGCCCTCTACCAATGCTTTAAAATGAGATGTCCTGGGTACTTTTTACCAGTAGACTTTGCATCAGCGTCAGCGTCAAAAGCAAAGTGATGATGCAAATAGAGCAAAACCCTCAATAATACTGAGATAAGGGAGACAATCAAATGGAAGGGGAGATAGGTGGGGGGATGGGCTAAATGGCTGCTGGGGATTAAGGTGTGCATTTGTGGTAAGTACTGGGTATTGTATGTAAGTGATGAATCACAAAATTCCACTCCTGAAACTAATATTGCACTATATGTTAACTGGCTGGAATTTAAATACAAACTGGAAACAAAAAATAATAAAGTACTTTGCTTAAAACAACAGCAGCAGCAGCAGCAACACGAGTATTAGACTAGATGCTAGAAAACCTGGACTCAGGTTCTAGTCCCTGTATTCAGTGGAGGGACCTGGAGAACGATCTCTTCCTTCTTGTCTCTGGAGCTCAGTGTCCTAAGCCTTTTTTTTTTTAAACTCTATTTCCCTATTGATTTCTACTTTTTTATTACAAAGAAACTTTTTTCAGCTAGCTTGTATTCTTCCTTTATTTCATCCTCTTTAGACTTGAAGTCTATGGAAACTAAAACGTGGTGGTCATAACTACCCATTAATTTTTAAGGACCCGCTGTAGGTTTGAGCTAGCTTTTGCATACTGTGAGTTGTGTCACTCAGCGTTGCTGGGTCTATGACTGAGTTGAGCAATTAACTTGGTTCCAAGTTAGAAAGGACTAAGATGAGGAAGAGAAATTAGGTTAGGTGGCTCGCATTTGTAGATTGCATGATTGCGACCATATAGAGGCCCAGGTATGTCTGACCTGATGGGGGGGCTGGGGGGGAACTTGTGGCAAAGACCCTGGCTGAAGAGTCTGAAGATTTGGACTTGAGTCCTGATTGCCACCCCAACGCATAATGTGAGTTTGAAATGGTTACTTCCTTTCTCTGTTCTTGTTTCTACGTCTGTGAGGTAAAGGTGGATTAGAGGCAAGATTCATTTCATCTCTGGGATTGTCAGAATGAGCACTTGTGAGGTATTTATGTAGGGATTACGGTGGATAAATTCTGTTTAAGGATTTATGGTTGGTGCCTTGGTCTCTCAGGTTCTAGTCCCTGTATTCAGTGGAGGGACCTGGAGAACGATCTCTTCCTTCTTGTCTCTGGAGCTCAGTGTCCTAAGCCTTTTTTTTTTTAAACTCTATTTCCCTATTGATTTCTACTTTTTTATTACAAAGAAACTTTTTTCAGCTAGCTTGTATTCTTCCTTTATTTCATCCTCTTTAGACTTGAAGTCTATGGAAACTAAAACGTGGTGGTCATAACTACCCATTAATTTTTAAGGACCCGCTGTAGGTTTGAGCTAGCTTTTGCATACTGTGAGTTGTGTCACTCAGCGTTGCTGGGTCTATGACTGAGTTGAGCAATTAACTTGGTTCCAAGTTAGAAAGGACTAAGATGAGGAAGAGAAATTAGGTTAGGTGGCTCGCATTTGTAGATTGCATGATTGCGACCATATAGAGGCCCAGGTATGTCTGACCTGATGGGGGGGCTGGGGGGGAACTTGTGGCAAAGACCCTGGCTGAAGAGTCTGAAGATTTGGACTTGAGTCCTGATTGCCACCCCAACGCATAATGTGAGTTTGAAATGGTTACTTCCTTTCTCTGTTCTTGTTTCTACGTCTGTGAGGTAAAGGTGGATTAGAGGCAAGATTCATTTCATCTCTGGGATTGTCAGAATGAGCATTTGTGAGGTATTTATGTAGGGATTACGGTGGATAAATTCTGTTTAAGGATTTATGGTTGGTGCCTTGGTCTCTCAGGTTCTAGTCCCTGTATTCAGTGGAGGGACCTGGAGAACGATCTCTTCCTTCTTGTCTCTGGAGCTCAGTGTCCTAAGCCTTTTTTTTTTTAAACTCTATTTCCCTATTGATTTCTACTTTTTTATTACAAAGAAACTTTTTTCAGCTAGCTTGTATTCTTCCTTTATTTCATCCTCTTTAGACTTGAAGTCTATGGAAACTAAAACGTGGTGGTCATAACTACCCATTAAAAAAAAAACCTTCCATTTGATTGTCTCTTGACACACAGCAAATATTCTCCTTTAAATCCAAGAAGAGAAAAAGAAGTAAATCAAATTCAATTTTAAATAGTACTAGAAATGTTAAAAATATTTTGAAATGAAAGTGCCTTAGGAGAAAACTGCATAAGTAATCTAATTTTAAACTTAGCAGATTTTAACAATTAGAATAATTATGTCATTTTTTTTGGAAGTCAGAAACATATCTAGGTTTTGGTTTTCAAAAAGTTGAAAAGGAATGTCCCAATTTGCCTTGTGTTGAGCTTTGCTGGACCTATTTGAATGTTATCAGTATTTGCGGATTGAAGGAAAACCTGATTGTTCCACATGGGGGTAACTGTAGGAATGAACGGGGTAGGGAGAGATGGACACATTATCCGCAGATTGGCATTGCTGCTTCCTCCTGCCTCCTGGCTAAGGGAATCTTTGATGTGTTTAGTTATCTTCTGAATGGCCTCTGAAAGCTTCTGGGTGTTTTGTTTTGTTTTGTACAGTTGAGTCCCTTTGGGCTGCTTCTCAGGCTATTGGCAGTCCAGAAACAGGAGAGAAGCAAAAATCTAACCACAGAATAGCAGCTTCCATCCCTTCTTTTGCAAAGTTTAAAGCCCACTTTCAATTATCTGT
>LNAC01000294.1:596538-700456 GCA_002007465.1 Ailurus styani | reverse complement strand
CAAAAAAGAAAAAAAAAAAAAACTCATCACACTTCACTACGCAACTGATGGAGTATTAAACACTGTCTTCCAAGCTGTGGGAGTTAAAAAGAAGTCGCCTTCCTGCCACACTCCCCTGATGCTGCAACGGACATAGCATCTCCTCCTATCGACCTAGTATGATGCTCGCTCCCCAAGCACTGCAGTCCCCTCGCTGAGGACTGCCCTGGCCACACGCACATTCAGCGGGAAGTCCCCCGATGGGGACAACCACATACCTTTGCTCTCCATTTCGGTCCCTTTCGAGTGCTGGAAGTTCAATGGAAGTTGGCCGGAAGATGTGGGCCCGCTTCAGATTCCCAGATCTGGGAAGCCAATCTGATGATTTCGCCTGTACTTCCTTCCTTCCCCTCAGGCTTCCTGAAAGATGGGATTTCTTAAACCTTGAAGCTGCAATCAGCCACCAAAGGACACTTAGCAGCAGCAGCAGATTGCCTCTACAGGGGATAGGCTGCGACGCGCATCTGGTATTGAAATGCATGCACGGTGCCCGCTCATATATATATATATTTTTTTACCTGGGTCTGGAAGCTGCTAGCAAGAGCTGTCCTCCGAGTGTGGTGCTGCAGGTGTAGTGACAGATCATCCCACTTTGCTCTCTGGATGTACAGCAGATTTGCATGGGCGCTGGCACGCATGCGCAGGGCCTCCCCCCTCCCCTTTTCGCCGCCTCCCGCTCCCCCCGCCCCCTTCGCCTCTCTCCCCAATACGGTCCTCAGTTATCCCAGCTGAAGAGCTGTAGCATTCGGTCACAGGGAAGCGCTGCTAAAAATAAACGCCGGACCGGATTTTCCTTTGCAAACTAGAAAATGGATTGGATTGAGATTGTGCATCAGTCCCGAAAGACTTTCCAGGATGGATTATGGAAGCCTTAGAGGAGGCTAGGGTCTCTGAGCTGGGTTCGGTTTTATTCAGAAGCGGACGGGAGAGAAGAGGAGGAGATTTATGAATCCTATTCAGTGGTCACAGTTTAGGGTTTTCTTCCTAGTTGCTGCAGTAACTTTCCAGGTGTATGCTTCCCCTTCCTCTGCCCACATACCCGACTTTCTATTTCTCTTTGTATTCCCCTATTTTGTTTTGTTTTCCGGGATGAGATGGGAGTCATCCTGGAGCTACTAAAGGTGAATATTCTCCCGCGTCTTTGCTGCTCAGATTCAGAGTTTGCGGGCTTCCCTGAGATCTCTTTGGCCTCCACCTCAAAACTATTCCATGAGGCTCCAGCGCTTCTGAAGTTCTCCCAACAAAGCCCCCGAAGACATTCTGAGGTGTTCTTTTTAGCTTCTTTTCAACAATCTACCAAGAAGCAAAGTCCCCAAAGGTGGGGAGTCACCTTATTGATAATATTGTAGTTTAAACTATGCGTGTAATCATTTTCATCCAAGTGCAGAGGAAGAGTGTTTTTCTTGTATGAGGTTCTGAGGGAAGGTTGCAAAGCCAAAAATCCTTTGGAGTACTACTTTTCTATCAGAATATTTTTTAAAGCCCATACTGTATATTGTTTATCTGCAAAATGTTTAGGGGGGAAAATATGTACTTATTACCTTTTTTTTTGCAGTAGTCCAAATTCTCCTGAGAGAATACTCTCTCCTTGAGAATAAGTTTTATTCTCAGACATAAAAACAAATCTAGAACACTCTGTTATCTGGAATGGTTAAGGAGAGAGATGTGCAGATTAATCACACACTCCACATTACACAAAGATCCCTCCACAGTGAACTTCTAATCCCAATTTTCAAAACATTGAAATATAATAACATATACCCCCGGCCAAGAAATCTGAGGCACGCTATAATTCAGGCTTCTGGTGATTCAGAAAGCATCCTGGGATTTTCCAATGCCTTAGGGCCATGGTTACAAATATTAATCATGAGGGTTCAGCCAAACATGGACATTCATTAGTGGAGGACTCCTGCTGAACTGCTGTGGCTGAGAAAACCTGCCTTCATTCAGCACTAGGGAGTTCAAACATTCAAGTATGGCATTGCAGAGCCCATAAACTACAGTCTACTAAAGTTTAGGCTCTCCAATGGCATGCACAAGTAAATACATGGAAAAATCAGAAAACTCAGGGTTTCTTTAAAATTTGATAGGTTTAGGAAGTAGAAGAAGAATAATAGTAGAGTCATTTGTTTCTTAAGAACAATCACCTATTTCACTGGGATAATGTCTGCTCCTAACCCTGCACCCATTACATGTTCTTTCCTCTGAAAAGTTTCAGGAAAGAAGATACTGTTAAACTCATCTAGACACACTCTTAATATTTACCACTTTACAAATGGAGAGGCAGGAAGAGTATTTGGCTTGGTAAGAGTGACATACTGGAGCTGACAGAGGCTCAGAACCTAAGGGTCCTGCTTAGCTAACCATCTACTCCAGGATGATTTCTTATATAGCCACCTCCCCATTACCTACAGTGAAAGGGAACAGGGAGAACCTCCTAGTTCATGAATTTTCATTATTTTTATTCATAGTTTTTAAAACCCAGATACTTTATGAAATGGAAAATAAATAAAATCTAATGCAAAATCTGTGGTCTGACATTCGAGACCTTTTTATTATCTGAATCCAAACTAACTTTCAAGTCTTCTCCAAGCTTAACTCCTAGACAATTTGCTATTACCTTAAGCAAACTTCAAGATTTTACTTTCCTGTACCTTTACTTACACAGTCATCCTTATAATATCTCCACCTCCTTATACCAACAACACAAATGCCTACATATGCAAATCTTATACTTTCCTCAAGATTATCTGAAAATGTTCTCTGTTAGAAGCAGCAGTGTTGCTGTATCTTTACTGGTCTTCAATCACTTATTACTTTCTATTTTGTATAATTATTTATATACATGTCTCATTCCTCTTCCCCATCCTTACTAGAAAATAGGCTCCTGATTCATCTTGGTAGTATATAGTATCTTGAATATAGGAAATACTAATAAATGTTTGATAAATTAATAGTATGTAGTATACATGTTTCTGTGTATATGACATTGACTATGGGCATTATGATAACAAATAGTGATGACAGTAAAATTGAACTAACATTACTAAAAGCTGCTTGTGTACCAGACACTATTGTAAGGATTTCAAATGTTTTAATTAATTCTATCTTTATAAAACTCCATGAGGTTAGTACTATTATTATCTATGTTTTAAAGATGAGCAAGCAGAGGCACAGACAGGTTAAAGTATGAATAAAACATGGTCTCTGCCCTACAGAAGCATAGAGCTTATTAAAGGTGATAGAAACATAAATGATTTTAAAAGACATGGTAAGGTATAAGATAGAGATTATCACGGGTATAGCAGGAGCACAGAAGAGGTTGGGCAGTTAGCCAGCCCATATGTTTTAAGAATAAGAGGCTAGACGCCTTCAAATACCTCATCCTGGTATTTGAAGACATGCTTTCTGAAAGTGTTAATAAGAAATCATTTGACCTAGTTATAATGAACTTGTTTGATGATGAACTTGGAAGAGGGGAAATACACTACTAGCCAGATAATTTTTTATTAAAAATGCCAAGAATTAGGTGGGTCTAGATCCCTAATATTGGGGTTCCCCATTTCACCATCAAAAATTGTCCTAGTTTGGACAATATATGGCCATATTACTTATATTAAACAATTGAATGAGAGTAGCATCACCAATATTGACATGCCAGTCTAATTCTGGTTAACCCATGTAATTGATTGGCTATGTATGCATATTCAGATTCTCTACCTTTGGTTCTTACTAGAATGTACAGAAACAATATAAATGACTGAGTTAATTAAGAACAATGTGTTACATTACAATTAACAATTTAAAGAGCCTTTCTAATATGTCAGATCAATTACCAGTTAGCATAGATTTTTTTCCCCATACATTTACTATGTTCTTCCAGAGTGCTGAATATAAATTGAGAGGAATTTGTGACTTTTTTTGTGCTCCATTATTTTCTTACTATTCATCTTTTATAACTCATGATCTATTATAAAAACTAACAGCTGACTGTTTAGAACTCTTTTTGGTGACAATATTGAAGTCAACTCACCATTATAAATGAGTATTCACTGTAAAATGGTTGCAGGCTCTACTGAGGGTATCAGTTCCAAACCAGCACGAGAATGTAAGCTCTGCAAGGTCAAAGGCTATGTCCACTTGTTGCCTGTTGTATCTCCAGCATCTAGAATAGCGTGTGGAACTTAGAAGATTAGATTTAATATCTGATGAGTAAATGAGTGAGTTGGATGAAATAATGCCTTTTCCATGGCCACAAAACCAGTGTATTTGGCAACTGAAAAGCATCAGTCAGCAATCCTGATGGTATAAACAGGATCATAAGTGACGGGTGAGGCAGCAAGATTATCACAAGGCAGTTAACAAATGTGTTCAGTGTTTGCTCTTGGGCAAAGACCATAAACAGTCAGGTCCAGTTTCAAGTATCTCTTAGGCAGGCTAATAGGAGGGCCATGCCTTCACAAAGAGCCTAGGAAGCTGAAAGAAATTAATTATAAAAGAGGGAGGAATAAAGTAGATGACAGAAATTTCAAAGGGCAAAAAATGATGAGTCAGCCTGGCAAAGCCATGTGAGAATAACAATGCTATGGAGATTAGGTAGCGTCCCTCAGAGGACAAGTTGATCTTGATTACCTACTATGTGTGAGTTTTTCATTCTCTTTCTTGGGTGAAGGTGAAATAACAGTCTTCCTAAGAAGAAAATGGTAAGTGATAAAATTTCAATAGAAGTAATTCTTGTTGCAGGTATATAATGGAGGTAAGGAAGAGTCTACGAAAGATAAGAAATGGCAGAAGAAAATACAGGTCATCTGGGTGTATTTTGCCAAGGAATCACCCATCCACATGCTTTAACAGTGATTTCTCTGGAGACCATTAAGAGTCTAAAGAGACCTGCAGAGTGGTGAGACAGAGTAATGATGCATTGGTAAGGCATTTGGAAGCCAACTGACAAACATTTTTGACATTTCTTGTTAAGGACTTTGTCAATTTGACAATATTAGAGACTTATCCACAAGCTATCAACTGACAATTTCAAGGCCCATCTGTTATACTGGCAAAATGCCCACTTAAAATTGGGTGTGACAATCTCATTGATGTGTAGGTCCCAAATACACACAGGTTGAAATGATCAGTCCAAACAGAATATTGGGAAACAACACTTCTCAACTGATTGCCTTTTTTTTTTCCTTCGGGGGATAAGAAATCACATGGCAAATGACATGCAAAAGTAACTTCTTAAATCTTACTGGAATCATTATGAAAACTAACCCAATCCTTAAGTTCTGGTGATAAGAGTAGACAAAATGTACACCAAGTTTTAGTCTAAAGATGCACCGAAAGGGGCACCTGGGTGGTGCAGTCAGTTAAGCCTCCGACTCTTGGTTTCAGCTCAGGTTGTGGTCTCAGGGTCATGATCTCGGGGTCATAAGATCAAGCCTCTCCTTGGGCTCCTTACTCAGCATGGAGCCTGCTTGAGATTGTTTCTCTTTCTGCCCCTCCCTGCTGTGCTCTCTCGGTCTCTCTCAAATAAATAAATAAAAATTATTTTTAAGAAAAAGATGCACAGGGATGCCTGGGTGGCTCAGTTGGTTAAGCAGCTGCTTTCAGCTCAGGTCATGATCCCAGGGTCCTGGGATCGAGTCCCACATTGGGCTTCTTGCTCAGCAGGGAGCCTGCTTCTCCCTCTGCCTCTGCCTGTCACTCTGCCTGCTTCTGCTCTCTCTCTCTCTCTCTCTCTCTCTCTCTCTGACAAATAAATAAATAAAATATTTTTTAAAAAAAGAAAAAGAGGGCGCCTGAGTGGCTCAGTGGGTTAAAGCCTCTGCTTTCGGCTCAGGTCATGATCTCAGGGTCCTGGGATCGAGGCCCGCATCGGGCTCTCTGCTCAGCAGGGAGCCTGCTTCCCCCTCTCTCTCTGCCTGCCTCTCTGCCTCCTTGTGATCTCTCTCCCTCTGTGAAATAAATTAAAAAAAAAAAATCTTTAAAAAAAGAAAAAGATTCACAATAAAAATGCTGCCTCAAAGACATGTATGTGATCATTTGCAACAAAGTTATTTCTTCACCCTACATCCCCCCCAAATTCCAAATATATGAAAGCTCAATATTTTTTTCTGGTAAAAATAGCACATGAATAAGTAGTCCTAAGAAAGTCTACCAATATAACTGAAGTCTGTCGCTAATTTATTAAACAAATATTTATTAAGAACCTATCAGGTATTGGGGTATAGCTATGTCTGTTTATATCACAGTATTTACATTGTAGTTTTGCAACTGAATATATTTCATAAATCTTGTATTCCAAATATTTGTAATACAAAAGTGAAAAGTAAGTTGAGGCCCACCATGGAAGAAAACAAGTCAAGTACCAAGCTACAAACAAAATTAGAAGTTGAATCTGTTGGTGCCCCATTTCATCACAGCTTCCTCCATAATGATATGCACATGCATGTGCATGCATTCTTTTGCTGGAGAACTTGTCCTATGTGTATTAATCTACAAACTATTATTTCAGAACTCTATTCATTTCACTTGGTAAGCACAACCAGAAGATCTTGGTGAAGGGCTAGAAAATGCTAACTATACTAAATGTGTTGCCAGCAATAAACAAACTCCATACTGTGTTCTACATGATGCCAGATAGATGTAGCACAGTGTATCATTTGTGGGATAACTAATAACAAATATTTCTTTCATTACTAGTGTTCTTACTTGGTGAAAATCTTTCTGGTTTATGTTTATATTCAAATCCCAATTCACTTAGCAGCTGTGGATACCCAAGCAAAGTAAAATGCAGAAATAAAGCAATTAGCCATGATACTAGTGCCAAAAAACTTGCTATTAAAAAGGGAGGAAAAGATTAATGAGTAATTTCAGCCAACTGAAATTAAATAACAGCAAAAGAATACAATAGCACAATGGATCCCACAGGTGTATTAGCCCAAGGGCATTATTAACAGGAGCTTAGAGGTTCATGACCAATGGCTGATAATACTGACACTCTACAATTTACCAAAAAAAATTTAAAAAAAGGAAAAAGACAAATGGATTTTTATATTTGCCATCTTTAAAAATGTTTTCCAGAATTTCACACTTTTTTTTTTACCTCTTTAACCATTTTATCCCACTGAGAGGACTCTACTGAATTGGATGTTAAGGAAGCAAAGACAAGAGTCATAGTTAGAGGTGGGCCTGCTCCTCTGCATAGGGTCCCTTGTATACTGATTTCCAGGCCATGAGGTTATACGACCATGATGCTGCTGATATTCCCAGGCCCTCTCTTAGTTGCTTAAAGTCTATCTTAATTTAAAATTGCTTTTCACTTGATTTTAAAAGTATGCCTATATATTATGACTGGCAAACCTTTCAATCAGTCTACCCAATCCCTTCCAGATTCATTGAATAAATATTTTTTTCTTTCTCTCTGAAGAACTCTCTGAAGGTATACATAATTAATAATTAATAGCCATTATAACAAGGATATGGGAAGGGTTGAGACATAATCCTGGTTCCTTCCTCTGTGAAACAAAAGACTGAAACAACATAATCTATAAGGGCCCTTTCAACCCCTACACTGGGAGTCTCTGCATGTGGACCACAGCCTGACTCCCTATTAGAAAGCACGCTAACCCTTGGCTATCTCACAGGATGACACATTCCTTTCAGCATCAATGTCAGAGCTCAAAGGACCGCTGGGGTTCCTCTAGCTCAACTCCTTCAGTTTATAAATGAGAAAGTGATCCCCAGAGAGGTGAAGAATCTTAGGACTAAACCTGGAACTGCTTGATTATCTCACTGTCACTGATATTCCCAATAATGATGAAATATGAAGTACTTGCATACAAAACAGAGAATATGTGGAAGTGAAGAAAGAGTAATCTGCTAGGCCCCATGAAAGGTGATCAACCACTGAATAAGGAGCTGCAAATCCCATCAAAATAGTCCACTTCTACCTACCTCCTTTCTCCCCTCTATCTTTTCACTTGTTCCATTCTTTTTTACCCCCTACATCATACCGGCAACCCAAGTTAGCAGATGATGCAGGGTTGTAATAAATAAAAGACAAATTCAATTTCATAGAGCTATGGGATTGGAGGAAGACTTTGGACTCACTCTTTCTCAGCCTAGGAAACTAACTTATTTTTCAGATTCCAGTTAAAACTTATCCTGAGAACCATCTCTGAATCTTCATAGTATTTTAAGTATTGTTCATTCAGGCCTATCATTTACTTATATGTCTGTCTAAAGAGTATTCCTATCATACAGCATAGTACCCAGTACATAGTAGACATAGGATGATTATTTTCTGATTTCATTAAGGAATCAGTGAGTGAGTGACTAAATGAATGAAGGGCCAGATTTTTCCTGGAAGTTTCTTTCTTTCTTTTTTAAATTCAATTAGCCAACATACAGTACATTGTTAGTTTCTGGTGTATGTTCAGTGATTCATCACTTGCATCTAACACCCAGTGCTCATCACATCAGGTGCCCTCCATAATGCCCATCACCCAGTTACCCCATCCCCCCACTCTCTTCCTTTTCCACAACCCTCATTTTGTTTCCCAGAGTCAAGAGTCTCTCATGGTTTGGCTCCTTCTCTGATTTCTTCCCATTCAGTTTTCCCTCCCTTCCTCTACAATCCATCTGCACCCCGATGTTCATAGCAGCAATGTCCACAATAGCCAAACTGTGGAAAGAGCCAAGATGCCCTGTAACTTACATTTCTGGTGCATCACTTATTCATTTTACCCCAAGAGTAAATAAAAGTAAACTTTGAATAGCAGAGCTTGTTCTACACTGGAGTAGTACTGGATTTCTCAGTGTTGTCCATCAACCTACTTTATTCTTGCTCTTTTCTCTCTATAACTTCAGGTCGTAGAAACAAAGGTCTCTACTTCTATCTTCTTAAATGTAAGCTTTCTTGACTCTATTTCTTCTCCCTCTGGTCTTGGGATTTCCCATCTTCCCAACTGCCCACTTTCCTCCCACTAACACACACACACACACACACACACACACACACACACACACACACACACACACGGTACCTACTAACAATCTCCCTGCTTGGCTCCATAGACCTTCATAAACTGAACCAGTATCCTGACTCAGTCAAGGGAAGAAGGGCAAAATAATTAATGAATGACAAATAGTCCATAGATTTAGATTTTATAATTTCAACTCCTGAATATAACTGAATGCTTCTGTTTGATCCTCTTACCCAATTTCTTTAATTTTATTCTAATTATTTGTCTCCTTTTAGGCAAGGAACTTAAAATACCTCAATTCTTGGTGTTCTCTCTGAATAGAGGGCTTTTTTTTCCTCCTTAAGTGAGATGTTAGCTTCCATGGCTAAATATAGCAATCATCTATCAATAATCCTTCCAGAATACAAAGAGCCTTTCTACCTTTCTAATAATGGATGTGGTGTTTTTCTTGACTGAAAGTAAATATGTTTGAGATGCACATTTTAAAAGATGATGTATTCTTCCAGGTACATTACTGTGCAACTGTAAACCTATTTCCACATTGATGTTCATGCCAAATCATTTGTTATTATTACATTCAGCATTATTTGCTTCAGATCATAGTGCCAAAAGACTAATGCCTTGTGAGTACAGAAAGCAGACATTTTTGGGCAGCACAGATTGAGATGGGATAATGACCAACAGAATCAAGCCTTCTTACACTTGAGTTTTGTTTTTTAATTATTTTCAGGGGTGAAGATCATGCAAGAAGTATCGCTCAGGCCCCAAATGGAATACCACACAAGCCCGAATGCAAACTGAAAAGAAATGGAAAAAGAACCAAAAAATGGAATTGTTCATCCACCTTAATGATACACTGAAAATCAGATTCTGAAATCAAAACTGAAAAAATAAGCTTAGAAAATTAACTTAGACATCTTTCTTTGTGGATTATACATCCAATAAGATTTAAATGTCACCATTTTATCACTCCCATAAAATTACTAAGAGAGGAAAACGACTTGTTCTTGTGTGACATCAGAGAATTTACCAAAAGGTAAATTATCACAGCATGATAAGATAGGAAATCAAACTTGTTTCTTGAGCCAAAGGTTGCCCCCCAAAACTCAGTATGAGGTACTTGGCTAGTTCATATTTATATTATGAATTATATACATTGAATTTAACAAACATTTTAATTTTTGTCTAACATCATACTGGGTTATATCTTTTTACCCACTACTCACTATCTTATTTAAATCCCCTTAATAACACTGATAGGGAACTGAGACTCCAAGGAGTTATATTGTTTACCTAAAATACACATCAGGGAAGCTACAGAGTTAGAAGTCCAACCAGTCACTTTTAGAATTTAAACGTCTGACCTTTGTACATGCCTTCAGGACATGTAGCTGGTAGGTGAGACTACCAGCCTTACCTGGTAGGTAAGACCACCATGATCAGTATTTGGACTAGTACTACAGAAGCCCAAAAGAAGGAGTTCATTTCTTTACCAGGGAGAGAAGGGGCAGGGAATGTAGAAGGGTGAATCAGTCCAGCCAAGAAGAAAAAGCCATTTCTGGCAGAAGTTTCACCACTAAACTCTAAGTGGGGAGAACACGTAGGGCAGATTCGAGGTGAAGTCTGTGCTGCTGGAGTGAAGAAGAGAAGAAAAGCAGTGCTAAATTGAGGGAGGTGCCTTAGCCATCCTAAGATTCCCACTAGAACAGGGCCATTATTATATCTGAGGGGCCAATTTTAATTTCAGCCCCAATGGTCTTGGCCATTTGGAGTGGTTACTACAGTATTCGAGCAGGAGAACTGCCTCGATGGAAAGGCCTTCCAGTGTAACCTATTTACCTCTAAAAGCTCTAGGCATGCTCTCCCTGTTTTGGCATTGACTATTTTTCATGTTTACTTATCTTGTTCATCTCAGTTCATTCACTGCAAAGACCAAATCTCACACATATATTTGCCATCAAACCTACCCTTTCCAGTGCAGCTACTTTGAGGGTCCAACCTTGACTTTCAGGTGTTGAGACTGCACAATAGAAATCTGGGCCACATGCAAATTTAGATCTTCATCTTTTGACCTCACCCACTCAGCAGTTTGATCCTGGATTCTTTCCCTCCACTTTGCCACCAGCTTTGCATCTGACTTGCATTTGCATCCTCACCTCTCTGATCAGCATGATGCACCATCCAACTTTTGACCTCCCAGCTGGGCTTTTGTCTCTCTTCCTTAACTCCATGAGTTCTAGAACAACCTTCAGGATAGCAGCCCTTACAGCTGTACTTCTCCCAGGAATTCTGCTCCCACAGAAGTCCCACTGGTTCCTGCTCTCGGGATGGGGTCAGGAGAGTACTTAGCACAGAGCCTGAAAAGCGACAGTACTTTTACTTTTATTTTAAATGATAGCACTTAAATTTGTTAACCACTTACTCTATATACTATGCATGGTGTATACATTATTTCTAATCCTTATAACTCTTCTGGTTTGTGAATGATTATTCCTAAAGTTCACAAGGCTATCAAGCAAATAAAACTAACAAAAGTGGTTGAACTTCACATGTGGTTGGAATTACTAATCATTGGTAAACTGACTTTCAACACTTCTCTCCCATTGTAATTTCTAACTTAAACTTTTCCCCCCTCTTTTTCTGTTCAGGTTTTAATAGGTTACTACTACAGTAAACATGAAAAGTAATCTCTATTTGAGTACTTAAAAATTGTGCTGAAAAATGAAAAATATCCCAAATGTCTATGTTCAGGAGAACAACCCTAGGATAAATACTACTAAGTAGTATTTACTCTTATTACTCTCAAGAATATGCTAATATTTGGACTGTTTATTAAAGCACTTTGGTGAACATGTAAATGAACAGTTGTAAAATTTTATATCATGGAAAGACATCATTTCCAAACTTCTTCATCTCTTGACATGGTTAATATGTCTCAGGGAAGCCAGCAGATCTTTTTAAATATTTGTTTACATTTGAGAAATTGTATGTGTATTTGAAATGACTATTTGGTTGAAATCTAGGCTCTCGGCAATACTAATTTTGCCAATCCTGAAAACATGAAGATGTTTTACTTGTATTTTTAATTCAATCCATAAAAGGTAGTTACTATGAGCAGTAATGATATTCACAGCTTGGCCTAAAGGGCCTTCATCATTTCCAGTCCCATGTGCCACCTCTCCCCATGCATACCCCTTTCTCCAAGTACCTGATATGTGTCATGCCTCTGTGCATTCTCTCTGCCTGTGAAGACTTCATGCCCCCTTTCTCTTGAATTCACTCACAATTCAGCACCAGTTTCAGCCCTTCCAGGAAGCATCTTTATATCCTCCAGTGTGATTTGATACTTCCCCATCTTGGGCTCCCATACAACCCTGGATATTCCCTTTTCGTGATTCAAACTCCTGGGTGACCTTAGGTCTCCCTCTTCAGACTTCAAGGTTTGGGAAAACCACAATGGAACTGTATGTACATATCTAGCACAGTGCACCACACTTTATACACAATAAATACTAGTGGAAGGCAAGAAAGCCAGGGGATTTTTCTGAAGGAAAATTGAAGCCCAGAGCAGGTAAGTGACTTGCCCAACCTCAGAGAGCAGAGGCCCTATAGAATCCATCTTGCCTGCATTTCTGGGCCAGGCCTGATCCACTATTCTATACTGCTCTCATCACTAGTTTGGGACTCCAGGTATTTCAGAAAAAGTGGTGCTACATACGCACTCATATAAACACTCATTTGGAGAACAATAAAGAATTTGAAATAGAAATACTTAAAAGTTAATGCATTATGAAGTAACAGAAAAACAAATTAAGAAAACAGTCCCATTTACAACTACACCAAAAATATTAAAATGCTTAGAAATAAACTTCATAGGAGGTGAAAGACTTGTTTTCTGAAAATTATAAAACATTGATTGAAGAAATTGAAGATGACACAAATAGAAAGCTATCCCATGCTCATGGACTGGGAGAAAAAATATTGTTAAAATTGTCATACTGCCCAAAGCAATCTACACATTTAATGTAATACCTATTAAAATACCAACACATTTTTCACAGAACAAGAAAAATAATCCTAAAATTTGTATGGAACCATGAAAGACCCCAAATGCCCAAAGCAATCTTGAAAGAGAAGAACAAAACTCGAGGTATCACAATTCCACATTTCAAGATGTATGGCAAAGCAATCAAAACAATATGGTACTAGTGCAAAAATAGACACACAGATCAATAGAACAGAATAGTGAGCCCAGAAATAAGCCCATACTTATATGGTCAATTAATCTTCAACAAAGGAGGCAAGAATATCCAATAGGAAAAAGACAGTCTGTTCAACAAATGGTGTTGGGAAAACTGGACAGCTACATGCAAAAGAATGACAATGAACCACTCTTTCTCCTTACACAAAAAATAAACTCAACATGGTTTAAAGACCTAAGTGTGAGACCTGAAAGCATAAAGATCTTAAATGAGAGCACAAGCAATACTTTCTCTGACATCAGCCATAGCAACATTTTTATAGGTATATCTCTTAAGGCAAGGGAAACAAAAGCAAAAATAAACTATTGGCACTAAATCAAAATACACTTCTGCGTAGCAAAGGAAATAATGAACAAAACTAAAAGACAACCTACTGAATGGGAGAAGAATTTAGAAATGACATTTCTGATAAAATGTTAGTATCCAAAATATATAAAAAACATATACAATTCAATACCAAAAAACCCCAAATAATCCAAATTTTAAAATGGGAAGAAGACATTAATAGAAATTTCTTCAAAGAAAACATACAGATGGCCAACAAATGCATGAATAGATGCTTACCATCACTCATCATCAGGGAAATGCAATCAAAACCACAATGAGATATCATCTCCTACTTGTCAGAATGGCAAAAATCAAAAACACAAGAAACAAGTATTGGAAAGGATTTGGAGAGAAAGGAACTCTCGTTCATTGTTGGGGGAATGCAAACTGGTGTGGCCATTGTGGAAAAGAGCATGGAGGTTCTTTCAAAAAAATTAAAAATAGGGGGTGCCTGGGTGGCTTAGTCATTAAGTGTCTGCCTTCAGCTCAGGTCATGATCCCAGGGTCCTGGGATTGAGCCCCACATTGGGCTCCCTGCTCGGCAGGGAAAGCCTGCTTCTCCCTCTCCTACTCCCCCTGCTTGTGTTCCCTCTCTCGCTGTATCTCTCTCTGTCAAATAAATAAATAAAATCTTAAAAAAAATTTTTTTAAATGGAACTATCGTATGATCCAGTAATTCCACTACTGGGTATTTATCCAAAGAATACAAAACCACTAATTCAAAAAGATATATGCCCCTATGTTTATTGCAGCGTTATCTACAATAGCCAAAGTATAGAAGTGACACAAGTGTACATCAATAGATGAACGGATAAAGAAAGGGCAGAGTATACACACACACACACACACACACACACACACACACACACACACACACACTAGAATATTGTTCAGCCATAAAAAAATAATTAAATCTTGCCATTTGCAACATCATGGATGGAGCTAGAGGGTATAATGCTAAGTGAGACAAGTCAGTTGGAGAAAGACAAATACCATATGATTTCACTCATATATGAAATTTAAGAAAAAAAACAAATGAACAAAGAGGAAATGAGACTAACAACAAAAACCCCTTAACTGTGAAGAATAAACTGATGGTTACCAGAGGGGAGGGGTGAGGGGATGGGTGAAATAGGTGAAGAGTTTTAAGAGCACGCTTATCATGATGAGCACTGAGTAATGCATGGGGTTGTTGAATCACTCACTATATTGTACACTTGAAACTAATACAACACTGTATGTGAACTACACTAGAATTTTTTTTTAAAGTGAATGCAGGGGCACCTGGGTGGCTCAGTGGTTTAAAGCCTCTGCCTTCGGCTCAGGTCATGATCTCAGGGTCCTGGGATCGAGGCCAGCATCAGGCTCTCTGCTCAGCGGGGAGCCTGCTTCCTCCTCTCTCTCTGCCTGCCTCTCTGCCTACTTGTGATCTCTCTCTCTGTGTCAAATAAATAAATAAAATCTTTTAAAAAAAGTAAACGCATTACTTTGATGAAAAATAAACATCTAGATAAATACACCAATTCTGAAATCACTGAGAATATTGTAACAACTAAGTGAAGAACAAGAGAAAACTGACTAAAAATATACCTATGTATTCTTTTATATTTAAAGTGATTCGGTGATTCAAAGAAATATAACCAAGAGAAAGATATGGGAGTTTCCTTTTTTTATTGTCTCACCAAGCCAAAATATTTATCGAACTCAAACTAATGACCCATTATGGTTATTGAATTTCTGGGGCCATTTTGCCAAAAGCAAGAAAATTATTCATGGTAATCACACCAAATCCCAGCTAAAGTAGTAACTGGAAAAACCATTGTGATTGATCTTTCTAAGCTTTCATTCATCAGGAATTACAGGGTCACTTATTACTTGAGAAGAAGCCAGATTTCCAGTTGCTGAGAGCAATCTGTGGCATATAAGACTGGGTGAATTGTGAACTAGTGATTATATACCAAAGATTTAGGTTGTACACGAGCAATCATTAAATGCTTCCAAATAGCACTTTCAAAGTTTTATAGCATTGCCTAGCCAATTAAACAGAAGTTAAGGTTGCTGTCAAGGTGACCCATGAGCACCTCTTGTAGCACTTGCTTGTTGTCCCCTCCAATCTACCCTAACAGGACCACTCTAGGTGCTGGGAATAGCTTCTGCCTCCCTGTCTTGTTTGTCTCCGGAATGTACCTGTCCCATCCAATCTTTATTTTAACAGCTTTACTGAGGTATGAGTGATATACAAAAAGTATCACATATTTAATGTACACAATTTGAGTTTGGACATATCGATACCCCTGTGAAACCATCACCACACTCAAGGCAATAAACATATCCATTACCTCCCAAAGTTTCTTTGTGTCCATTTGTTGTTGTTCGTTCCTTTGTTTATGTTAAGGACAGCAAACATGAGATCTACCCTCTTAACAAATGTTTAAATACACGATACAATGTTGTGAACTATAGGCACTGTGTTGTACCATACATCTCTAGAACTTATTCGTCTTGCATAACTGAAACTTTATATCCACTCGACAATCTTTTCCCTCCCAATTTTCTCAGTTACCTAGAAAGCTATCCCAAATACCATATTCTAGAAATAAAACAAAACAAAAATCCTGTCCTGGATCTACTAAATCCTTTTTGCTCTTTGAAGAATACGATCTGTGTAAACAAAATTTTGTCAAGAACTATTTGTTCAATGAGTGGCCCCTTCGAATTATTTTTATAAGCTCTCAATTACCCCATAGTGAGCTTTTGGAGGGGAGAAGTTCCTGTCATCTCTGTATCTTTCTTTAGATCCATAATCTCTCAGCAAATATGTCAAATTGACTCTCGGCAATCATATCACTGAAAATGGTACAAATGATCTACGTTATTTTCCTGTTCTGGCTAACGCCGCTGGAATATTCCAAAACCGTGGAAGCTTACTAAGCCCTTGGGTAGGAAATGTCTTTGAGAGTTACGTAGCTGAAAATGGGAACCAGGCCTCACGCTCCCTTGTAGCACCTTGGACTGGCCTACCACATCCTTGCTGACTCCCTGCTCTCTGAGTCACCTGCACATGAAAGGGGAGCTTTTATCCTGGCATCTTAGAAACCCTGCACTTGGAACAAAAAAGCCTGTCGTCTCTGGAGGATAAAAGGGAAACTGCAACTCTGTGAAATGTGTCTGCAGCTAGGTGCGGGGCTCGGCAGGAGTCAGCTCCAGGACAGACTCAAATCGCTCTCAATCAATAGCTGCATTTAACTTTCCTTTCCAAAGTGTCTGAAACTGAGCCGACCAAAGCAGTTCAGAAACCTAACCTATGTAACTTGGGACACACAATGTGCCTTTCAGCCACTGACATCATTTCTTGTCTTGGGCAAATAAGGCAAAGGCACAGTTTGCTATAGATGGAGATCTGTGACTCAAACCAGAGGTGCCCAGCTTCGGTTCATGAAATGCAGTAATGCGTCTGACAATGTAGGCCACTAACCACCCTAAGCTCTGAGCTGCATGCCTGACTCCCACCCTATGTATGCAGCTGTGGAAAAGTCCGTTTTCTAGTATGAATCTGCGCTCCCCACAATGCAACAGGACATCAGTGTTATCGATGGCCCACCGCTGTCCAAAACAGTGCCTGCCCTAGCAGGCATGCAGTAAACATTCGTGGAGCAAATGACTGAATGGAAATTGATTGAAGAATGACGAATCCAGCTTTTAACAGTTCTGGAGTTCAGAGGAAAGGCACTCTGTAAATAAGGACCCGGGTCTATTAGCATTGCCTGGCTGCTGTTCAACCCCATATTTATATTATATAAACTTCTAAATACAATCTGTACACTTAGAGGCTAAAGGAGCTCTAGGGACTCCATTTCTATCGAGGTGACTTCTAAAATAATAATAATGATAATGAGATTAACCCCTTTCACATGTGGAGTTCTTTTCAGTTTGCAAAGCACTTCCACACCCATTATCCCACTAACTCCTCCTGAGAATCCTGTGAAACAGATCTCATTATCTTCGGGTTGAAGAAATAAACCTCAGAGAAGTGGCTTGATTTGTCTAAAGTCACCTAGCTAGTAAGAAACAGAACAGGATCTCAAAATTAAGTCTTCCCAGGAAAAATCCCCAGGCAATGTTTTTTCTTCTACGTGGCACCTACCTTTGAATGTTTGGGTTTTATTTTTAAAGAAACAAAAATAATTCAGCCACGATAGTTTAGTTTTTGATTGGATAAGCCTCAATTCTAACTTTGTAAAAAGTATCTTACTTCCAAATGGATTGTTAACCTTCCTTCACAACAGGTGTGCAACTACTTTTAAATCAGAGAGAGTTCATGTTTGAAGGGCCACTAGATCTCGTTCATACCTTTGTGCATTAGATGCTTATGAAGCACTGACTTCACTAAGTGACAGCTCTGGGGAGGGGACAGGACACGGGGACATGTTTGTCTTCAAGGATCCCAGTCAGATAACAGCACAAGATATCTAACAACTGTAATACAAGCTGGAAATTGTTGAGCATTATCCACAAGTCAAACAAATGACTGGTCCCCACTTGCAGTTGGGGGAGTTCAGGGAAAGTGTCAATGCATCTGTGCTGGCCTTAAAAACAGAAGTTAGAGCCTGAAGAGAACAAATCACAGAGGAAGGGGCTTAAAGAAGGAAAAGCAGAGTCATGTTGCCTCATGGGCAAGAGAGAAAAGTTGGGTGTTTTGGAGTAGAGGGGCAGGGGGTGGTGTTATAGAAGGTCAGAGCCAGATGGGGAAATCAGAGCCTCATCTTGAATGCCAGATGAGGAAATCAAGCCAGAGTGGTTTGCCTCTCCTCCTTTTGTCCTTCTCTGTTCTACATTTCTGCCACCGCATCTGCCAAAATCTTCTCAGCTCACAAGGAAAACCTGTGTCTTGACGAACAAAAATGAAAACACTTTCTGGCTATTTTGTCTCCAAATACAATAGTGTCAATGATAGAAAATGCTACTTGACCTAAGCCCACACTAGGTTGTATGAAACTTTTGGACATGAGGCAGGTCATCAGTGTGTTTTCTCTGGGAACACCCCTGCTGTCTCACTTCACCACCGCTTCCTACACAGAGTTTCTTTGCCTCTTTCTGTTTCCCCCAGAGTGCTCCAGGTGACCATTTCATTGGCATTGTCCCATCTCCTATAACGACCCAACCCCTAAATATCAACAACTGTTCAGGTTCAAAACGAAGTATAAGTAATTTTTCTGCCTACAACTAATCGTAAGTAACCTTCTTTTCTATTGTGAACACACACTGTGCATGCATTTTCATGATACTTCTGAGCAAGGCAACTCTGAAACTAGTGGAGTAATGAGGCAGAGTGGAAAGAACACAGGGTAAGCTGCCAGAAAGTCAGAAGACCTGGTCTGGCCCTTTATGAGACACCAGTTTGCTCTGCGACCTTGGTCAAGTAACTTCCACTCTCTCTGAGCTTCTTAGGAAGAGAATAATAATACCAACTGGCCCGGCACATCCTATTATGTTTGTTGTAAGTGTCCAATGACCTAATGCTATGAAAGTTGTCTACAAACAATACTTGTTGGGGGCGCCTGGGTGGCTCAGTCAGTTAAGTGTCTGCCTTCGGCTCAGGTCATGATCCCCGAGTCCTGGGATCGAGCCCTGCATCAAACTCCCTACTCAGCAGGGGGAACTGCTTCTCTCTTTGCCCCTCACCCTGTTCGTGCTCTCTCTCTCTCAAATAAATAAAATCTTAAAAAAAAAAACCCAATCGTTAAATCAGCTGGGACTGCACTGTAATGATCATTATTCACCTTGCTGTTTGCAGGTTCTGGATTAACCATAAAAGGCAGCTCAGGGATCACCAGGTCCAAACCTCTTGTTTTCTACATGAGGAAATAAATCTAGAGAGCAGAAGTGACATACTCAAGGTCACATTGGAAATTAATATCAAACATGAGACGAAAGTCATGACTCCCAAGTCTCAGCTGTAAAGTTGCCACGCTATAACCAAAAGCTACCCTATCAAGTAGCCATCCAAACAAGATCTGTGTGGCACTGAAAGTCTCTTTTTAATGATATTTTATGTATTGATCCAGAACACTGTAAGAAAAGCTATTCATATCATCCACACTTAAATGAAAGGGGGGGGGGAAGGAGGCACATAGATCAAGTGATTGGGCCCAGTTCCAACAAAGAGAAATGAATAAGAAGGAAAGAGCATAAAGTCGGCTTCTCCCTGGAGGTCAACCTGCTAGATGAGACAGCATTGCCAAATTCCTGAAATGACTACATTCTATTGCCATTTCAAATCACTGTGGCTCGTGTCCTCAGAAGCCTGTGCACTACACATCCAGATATTTTGACCTAAAAACTTCATTTGAATAATTCCATGACCCCACTCGCAGTAACTGGAGTCGGGCAGAGGGAGGACTGGCAGACCTGCATGACTGACTCACCTTCTCACACACACCTGTTCTGATGGCTTCAGCATCAGCTCATTTCTGGGCAACTTGGGGCACACCACCCCTTCTGCTGAAGCTTGCTTCCTGTCCCTGGCCATACCACATGTAATTTCAGTTCTTGGACAGAGTATTCACTCTCATCCAGACTCTAATTTCCCTGCCTCAGATCTTTGGAATGCATACATATTTCAAGAATTCAAACTCATTTAGATTTTAGAAAGCAAGTAATTCACTGCCTTTCTTAATATATTACAACCCCCCCAGCAAGATCTGGGGCAGGACCCCATAGTCAAATGCTTTAGTATTTCTTCAGCAAAACATATGAATATTTTCAATAAGTGGGATAAGCAAGGCTATCTAAACAGCCTCACATCAGGACAGGTTGAGTTTTGTCACCAAGGGAGTTTGTTGCACGTTTATAGAAAACCAATCAGATTTCAGAGCTTTTTGGATTTCAGAAGTGCAAATACAGGATGGTGGATCTGTACTACTTCTTAGTTTGCATGACTACTCAGCTCAAGTCAGCTAATACGGATGTTTTCCTTTATGTCCCTAAGAGACTCATCAATGTTAGCTGATTTTTCCTATGGATTGTCTCCATCTTCATAAGGAAAAGCCACAGAAAATAAAATAGATGTTAGGTGCCATGACGGAGAGATATTTGTGCTTCCATTTTCCTTTTAAAAGCAGCATCTTTGTCATTGGCCATGAAAACAACACTTCCCTGCCTCCATCTGAACCATCAGTGTGACCATAGGGACTCGCAGAAAGACCAAGGATGAGGGCTTGTCTGAAAATGATTGTTGCGAGGGACTGAACTGTATCCCTCCAAGATTCATATGTTGAAGTCCTAACCCCCCAGTGAGACTGTAATTAGAGATAAAGGCTCCAAGGAGGTAATTAAGGTTAGATGGGGTTAGACGGGTAGGGTCCTAATCCAATAGGATTAGTGTCCTTATAAGAAGAGACACTAGAGTGCTTTTGCTCCCCTTCCCTCCCCCACTCCCTCTATCTTTCTCTCTCCCCATCACGTGAAGACACAAAAAGAAGGTGGCCATCTGCCTGAAAACCAGGAGGAGACCTCTCACCAGGAACTGAATTGACTACCACAATCATCTTGGACTTGTAGCCTCCAGAACTATGAAGAATAAATTTCTGTGGTAGAAGCCACTCCATCGTGGGTACTCTGATGGCAGCCTGGGCTGACTAAGACAATTGTTGTTACACTTCTTGTTCTTCTACTGGCTGCCTTCTCATGCCTTATGCAGAGTCATGAGTTTTATTTAAAGTAATTTTATTTGGGGTACACAGTATAGTGCCCTTTTAGTTGCAGAGCATTTATCACACACTGAGCTCAGTGTTGGGACACCCAAATTCTAGACTTGGCTATGCCACCAACAAGATGCATGAACCTAGACAGGTCCCCTCCTTTCATTGGGGCTCAGAGACTTAGGTACTAGATAATCTCTAAGGTTTCTTCCAGCACCAACATCCTAAGATGTGGAGAATGTAACCACACCCAGTTTCTATTTCCCAGCAATGCTTTTTGGCAAAGCCAGGAAACCTCTCAAGAATCATTAAGCCATCCCTCAGCTCCACTCCACCTCAAGACCATTTTGATTGTTCTCACACTTACCTCTAGGGTGTTAGTAAGATCGATGGAATGGTTTGTGTTTCTTGGATGGGAAAGCTTCCCACAAGTGTCCTTGCAGCTTGATTGTGGTTAGAGCTGCTCCATGAATTGCTGATGACCTGCACATCTGAAAGATGCTGAGGTAAATGTAAATTATGGCAGGGTCAGTTTGGGGGGTAGGAAGTAATCCTTCACCCTGATGTCCATCTGGCATTAGCCCATGAGATCAGGAGGCAAAGATCAGGGGACTATCCTCTACATCTGTGAGCTACGTCGCCAGCAAAGGCCAGGTCAAAGAAGGAGAAACAGAGACAGAGAAATGAATTATTCCATCAAAAGAGCTTTTGTTTCTGCTTTCGCTTTCCCCCTTGCTTCTGGTCAGAGATGCCTGGTGCTGTGATTGTCCTTGGAAGTCAGGCAGAGAAGCGACTCCACTCCCTCTGCCCACCCTCCACTTCTTATTCCATTCTTACATAACATCTTGTGCTCCGATCTTCAGTTCTTTCCCATCCTTCCACCAAACCCTTTAAAAACTCAAGTCTGACTGCACTGCATTCTCTCTTCTCTTCATCCTAGCACATCAATGGGTTGTCCCCATAAGGGGAAATGGTTAACTTTACTATCTAATCCATATTGAAACTGCAATGTGACTGATGTTTCATAATCAACATGACCTACACAGTCTTTAAGTTACATTGTCATGTCTGCAAAACATGTATAAAAGCATTTCTGCCAGACATTTCCAATTCTGGCAGTGAACCAGAATCAGTTGAACATCTTGTTAAAAATACAGATTTCCAGGCCAAATTGCAGACATCATGACCCCGAATCTGTGGGAGTGGTGCCCTGGAATCTGCATTCTAACAAGCTCCCCAGGGCTTCTTAGGCACCTAGCTTAATCTTAGTCCTTTGGGAAATACTAATGTGGTTTCCTTACTCACAGAAGCAGGGACTTCATGTCTTCAGTCTTGGTGCTGGTATTAATTCTAAATCTTCACTGCATATTACAAAAATAAAATTCTCACTAGTCTAAACAAAATTGGAGATTTATTGTAAGGACACTGGAATGGGTTATGAAATACCAAGAAAGAATGAAGTTGGGCTTGAGAACAACTAGAAAGTTACCTCTAGGACTTTCTGTCTTATCTTTGACTGGCTTCTAAATAACGACTTGGTTTTTCTGTCTCATCTCAGACAGACTTTTCCCTCTCCTCCGTGGCAGAATGCAACTGGTATCCTTTTCCAAGTGCTACATGTTTTAGTCCATATACCCAAATAACTTTTTCTTCCGTAAGTTCAAATTCTCAGGGAGAATTAACTTGGGAGGCATCAGGGGTCCACTCTTCCCAAAATAAATACACATACACATATTCATTCTCTCTCTCCCTCTTTCTCTCTCATGAATGATGGCACAGTCTATTAAAGTATTTTGGAAGCTCCTATTTCATTATCAGGTGATTCCTTTGACTAGTTACCATGGCTGAGGTAAGAGGACATGCAAGTCACTTCATGGCTAGAGATAGGTAGGTAATGGCAGTTCTTAGAAAAATCTGGGAGATTCCTATAAAGAACAGCTGGAGGGGTGCTTGGGTGGCTCAGTCAAGCATCTGGCTCTTGATTTTGGCTCACAGTCAAATGATCTCAGGGTCATGAGATCGAGCCCCGAGCTGGACTTCGCACTCAGCGGGGAGTCTGCTTGAGAGTCTCTCTCCCTCTCTCTCTGTCCCCCACCCCTTTGCTTGCTTGCTCTCTCTCTCCCTCTCTCCCCCAAATAAATAAATAAATCTTCAAATGAAAATAAAGAATAGCTGGAGGAAGAAGTGCTAGGTGAGCTCATTACAATATACCTCTCTTGGTGCCCGTATTGGGGCTTTCTTCCTAATAAGCATTCATTAAATGGAGACTGAGCCAGAAAGTAGCCAGAAGACGTGATTTCAAGTGCCAGTATGAACACCAACTAGCTATGTAAACATGAAATCTCTAAATCAGTTTCTTCAACTAAAGTGTGGAAATACTAATATGGTTATTTAGCAGACAGACAAAAATTAAAATTAATATACACACATTCACACTTTTATTTATATATAAAAGTATTATAAACTACAAAAAAACTCTATAAATACTAAATCCTATTTTTAATGATCTAAACTATATGTTTGGATTGAATTCTTCCCATTTGTTGTTAAAGACTTGTGTGCTTGATTTCATAAGGTTATTTATTTACGGGAATACAAACAGAAACCTGGTAGCCACTTTGCTTGGATTTTCCCTTTTATCAAAGCTATCTACAGTTTAAATGCCATACATCAATGAGCCTACTCTGAGAGGAGCCACTGAACTCTTACTACACATTGACCACCATGCTAAGTCCTGCACACACATTCTTTCATTTAATACAACAATCCTTTGAATTAAGTATAAATAGTATCCCCATTTTACAGAGAAGGAAGTTGAGTTTCAGAAAGATTGAGTAATTTGCCCAAGGACACACAGATAATAAGCACTAGAACTTAGATTTGAACCACAGTCCTCAATAGAATGAGTGTGTTTGAACTTGTCTTTCTAAAAATGTCATGGAAATGTCTATATTACCCAGACACACATTATTTTAATAGTCTCCCCATAACTTGCTTTAAGATATGACTAATTCAATACTATCATTATGGCTAAGCCTTTTAAAATATAACACATTTCATCCTCAAGGCTGAAGCTGTTAAGTGTTCTTCATTGAATTATCTCCTGAACCTGATCCTGATGTATTTTTAATTGAAAAACATTGTGCTTAGACTAAATGCAAAAAACTAAATAGCAAAATCTGTTTGTAAGCCAGATGTAAGCAGTGAGATGACTCCTAAAAAACCTATAAAGGCTCAACTTGTAAATTGCCAACAAATAAATCAATTAAATTTTGCTCTTAATTTGTGTCACTTCTGGGTTTTTTGTCCTTCTGGCCTAGCTCTTCTCCTCTTTCACAATCTTTTCTTTCTCTTTTCTTTTTTTTTTTTTTTTAAGATTTTATTTCTTTATTTGACACAGAGAGAGAGAGAGAGATCACAAGTAGGCAGAGAGGCAGAGAGAGAGGAGGAAGCAGGCTCCCTGCCGAGCAGAGAGCCCGATATGGGCCTCGATCCCAGGACCCTGAGATCATGACCTGAGCCGAAAGCAGAGGCTTTAACCCACTGAGCCACCCAGGCGCCCTTCTTTCTCTTTTCTAAGTAGAACTTCAACCCAGGTTTTCAAACAAAATCCAAGTCCTCTGACATTATATAAAAATTGCTTAATGATTTTGTGCAACAAAAAATCATTGAATCATAGACTACTATAGCCAAAGTGAATCTTAGTGATTATCTGGTATAACCCCCTCAGCTTACAGAGGACAAACTGAGGCCCAAAAAGTTCATACATTAAGCTAGTATCCTTCTGCTCCCAGAGAATTCCATAGGAAACACTGACCCAGAACTCAAGAAACTATAGTCACATTGCTAATTACTATAAACCAGTTCCCCATTCTTGCCTCAATTTACCCACCTGAAAACAATGAAAAGAGTTAGGTAATCTTAGAATTAGGTAATCTCTAAGAAAACTCTGACCTCTAATGTAATTTTTCTTAATTTTTTCTCACTCCTAAAGAGATATGCAACTATGTCACACACAGTTTCACATCCATATCTATATTTCTTCCTCTGCTTGAGTGATATGAATACTGGATAGTGGATATGCACTATTCCAAGTTAACTAGGTATTCAAAATTATGAACTTACTGATATGTAGAGAACTATTGGTAGACTAGTCTTCATAGTCTTCAACTTCAAACTCAAGCCCATTCTTCAGAGACCATGGATATTACATGATATCACTTTCTAATAACATGGCATTTCATCTGGCTTCAAGAATAGCTGGACTGTTACCAGGGTCTTTAGGATGTCCTCCACCTCTCTTTACTGCTTCTCTCTAGAAATGGCCTCATTCTGTTCAATAGACTATCTTTCTTTATACTTTGGAAAATACAGCTGACAACACCAATGATGTTCTACATGCAACCTTTCAGCCCACAGAAAGACAATGACCTTATTCTTCAAAAAAGATAAAAAATCTCAGAGAGAAATGACTCTCATCTGGCTCATGTTCTGTGTGCCCACTTGCGAACCAAACAGTTGGGGTGAGTGGTCAGCTACGAGGCACCAATGTAATTATTCTCTTAATAAGCAGGTTGATGATAAAAGGGCACTTGCAGAAAAGGGGTCCTCAGCAGACAATCTCTAGGTTTCTACTCCACCAATAAAGTTCTGGATTCTCTGAGTCCAAGATCGGTATTGGAGATCAAGGGGAAGATTATTTTCTGGAGTATCAAGAATAATTTAAAGATAACACTGAGCTTGGGATAATGCTGCAATGGGAAATTAGTGGTCTGTTTGGGAGCTCAACTCCAAACACAGTTCCAGTCATATTGTGCATACCAATATGCTATGGAGATTGTAACCAATTTAACCTTTTCTAAACAAAAAATATTAATTCAGGTTATTGGAAGCACTCTTTTACATGGCAATATATTTTTCATTTGTAACACCTGACAATGGTGGAAAAATAGAATTTGTTTCATATAAATTCATCTTCGACACCTTTGGGTTCAAGTGAAGTGCCAAATATTTGTATTTATTCTTGAAAATATGATTACTACATATGTGATAACTATATATTTCATACATTCCCTCGCAGTCTACCTAAGCTTTCTTTTATTTTTTTCAACTTCTTTCCCCCTACTCAGTTGGAGGCAAATAGCCCATGACAACAGGAAGGCATGTGCTGTTGGCAAAGGTTATGTACCAGAGTATGCATGCTTTCCAGTAATGCTTAACCTTGATCCTGAGTTTAGAGGTTAGAGTAACTACCAGCTAGCAGCTGGGATAATGTAAAGAGTAGATGAGAATACCAACACTATTTTCCTTGTGCCAAGAGTCACAGCAGTATTGCTCTCCTGGGAGTTGAGTGATTGAGGAAGGAAGTTTGTTTCATGAATATTTACCAGTTGTTTTGAATTATAATAAACCAAACATGAGATTTGTTTTACTTTTCTGGAAATGCAATAAATTAATTAAAGACATTCTGGGTGTGAGACTATTTTTAAAAGACTTTTTTAGAGCAGTTTGTGGTTCATAGCAAAACTGAGAGAAAGGTACAAAGATACCCCATCTATTCTCTGGCCACACACATGCATAGTCTTCCCCATTGTCAACTTTCCCCACCATATGGGTCCTTTTGGTACAAGTACTGAATCTATATAGAAACACCATTATCACTACCAGAGTCCACCATGTACTTTAGAGTTCATTTTTGGTGTTGTACGTTTTACTGGATTGGTCAAATGTATAATGACATGTATCGACCATTATGGTATTACACAGAGTATTTTCACTGCCTAAAAGTCCTCTGTGCTCTGTCTATTCATTCCTCCCTTCCTTTTAACCTCCCCTTCAAAACCTCTGTTTCTATTGTTTTTACTGTCTCCATAGCTTTGCTTTTTCTAGAATGTCATATAGTTAAAACCATATAGTATAAGTAACCTTCTCAGATTAGCTTATTTTACTTAGTAAGATGAATTTATTTCCTCCATGTCTTTTCATGGCTTGATAGCTCATTTCTTTTTAGCACTGACTAATATTCCCTAGTCTGGATATACCAGTTTACTTATTCAGTCACCTACTGAAAGACATCTTGGTTGCTTTCAAGTTTTGGCAATTTGAATAAAGCTACTAAAAACATCCACATGCAGGTTTCTGTGTGAAAATATATTTTTAGCTCCTTTAGTTAAATACCAAGATTGAAATTGGTGGATCATATGGTAAGAGTTTGTTAGTTTTGTAAGAAACTGCCAAAAAATCTTTCAAAGTAGATGTACCATTTTCCATTTCACCAGCAATGACTGAGAATTCCCGTTGCTCCACATCCTTGTCAGCATTTGGTGTTGTCAGTGTTCTGGATTTTGGCCATCCCCCCACTTTTTTTTTTTTTTGATAAATACCTGTCACCCAGTTTTGTGGGTTTTTTTTTAGATTTTATTTATTTATTTGACAGAGAGAGAGAGAGACAGAGAGAGAAGGAACACAAGCAAGGGGAGTGGGAGAGGGAGAAGCAGGCTTCCTGCTGAGCAGGGAGCCCAATGTGTGGCTCAATCCCAGGACCCTGGGATTATGACCTGAGCCGAAGGCAGATGCTTAACAACTGAGCCACCCAGGTACCCCGATTTTGGCCATTCTAATAGATTTATAATGGCATCTCATTTTTAGACCTACAAAAATATAGTCAACTGATCTTTGACTGATAAAGGAGTAAAAACAATATCATGGAGAAAAGATAGCCTTTTCAACAAATCATGTTGGAACATAGGACATCTACATGCCAAAAAATGAATCTAGACACAGATCTTATACCCTCACAAAAAAGTAATTTAAAATGGATCACAGACCTAAGTTTTAAAGCTAAACTAAAAATTCCAGAAGACAACAAAGGAAAAAAAGTAGATGGCCTTGGGTTGGGCACATCTTTGGATGTGACATTAAAAGCACAATCCATATAAGAAAGAATTGAGAAGCTGGACTTGATTAAAATTAAAAATTTCTTCTCCATGAAAGATACTGTCAAGAGAATGAGAAGACAAGCCACAACTGGGAAAAAATTATTTGCAAAGGACCCATTTAATAAAAGACTTATCTAAAATATACAAAGAACTCTTGAAACTCAACAAAAAGAAAACAAAGAAACCAATTTAAAAATGGGCCACAGACACCTCACCAAAGAAGATGTACAGATGGCACATAAGCACATGAAAAGATGTTCCCCATCATATGTCATGAAATGTAAAACTTTTTATTTAAAAAAAAAGAGGATTAAGTTACTCCGTTTTCTTTTTTTTTTTTTTTTAAGACTTTATATATTTATTTGATAGAGAGGGAACACAAGCAGGAGGACCCGGAGAGGGAGAAGCAGGCTTCCCACCAAGCAGGGAACCTGATATGGGACTCAATCCCAGCACCCTGAGATCATGACCTGAGCCACCCAGGTGCCCCAAGTTGCTCAGTTTTCAACAACAGTTTAAAATAAGAGTTCTTCGTAACAATGTAACAAATTAATATTCATTCTCACATTTTAAAGTTAATCTGTTAGAGACATTTATCTTACTTGTAAAATGACTATTTACTGTGTACAGCACCTAAGATATATTTTCATTCTAAGAGAATATATACCATTTTGGTACCAGTTGAGTTAACTAAGGAAAATTGGTCAGGTTAGTTTTTTAAAATTAGCAGGTTAATTGTCACGGTTTTTGAGGATGCATAATCTCCCATGACAAACAGTTTGATTTAAAATAAATAAACACAGTTTTCTACAACAGTATTTTTCCCAAATACATTTAATTACAATAAATAGGATCTCAACTAGCTTTGGAATTTTAAAATAAAAAATGTTAATACTGGGGCGCCTCGGTGGCTCAGTGGGTTAAAGCCTCTGCTTTCGGCTCAGGTCATGATCTCAGGGTCCTGGGATAGAAGCCCACATTGGGCTCTCTGCTCAGCAGGGAGCCTGCTTCCTCCTCTCTCTCTGCCTGCCTCTCAGCGTACTTGTGATCTCTCTCCCTCTGTGAAATAAATAAAAAAAAATCTTTAAAAAAAATGTTAATATTGCAGGAAACTGTCTCTTTCCCTTTTAGTAAACTAACAGAGATACAGACTCCACTATTTTTTTTTAATGACAAGACACAGGTAAATACAAATTTACTTAAATGGTATGGTAATTGATGTATAAACATTTACCAACCTTCTCTTCTGTCTATTTAAACATAAGCTCATAACTACTCCATTTTCCTTTCTCAAAATCACTCGTGTCAACAATTTATCAGACCCTTAAGTTTCCTGCTTTAAAAAAAAAAATAACATGTAGACTCAGCCTTCAGTTTTCATTTTGATCAGGGATAACTTAAAGCTATTTTAATATTTAAAGTAATTTATTCCTGCAGAAATATAGGATTTCACCAGAACTATAGAATGACAGAAATTTCAGAGACAATCTAGCCCAAATCCCTTAATTTTACAAACAGGGAAAACAATACTATAAAATGGAAACAAAATCTTCCTAACATCCCAGAGCAAATTAGCACGGGAGGTAGACTTGAGAATCCAGGGCTCCCCTGATTCCCAGTCCTCTGACTCCTAACCTGCCAGACTTCTTTTAAAGTCATGTTGCATTAGGCGAAGTTGAGCAGAGATAAGCACCTATTGTTTTCATCAGAATATGCTAAAATCATTGGTTGCTAGATTAGTTGAAAAGATATAAGCACTGTCCTCAAAGGTAATATAATCTGATGGAACAACTCAGGTAGACAGATATGAAAGATAAAATATGATGCAGTTTATCCCTAATTATTTCGGGTAACAGAAGGAAACAATGATGCATTTACCTAAAATAAATATAATCCGAAGAAATAGACCTATGTAAGAGCCCCTGCCCCAATTTCTATCCCTCTTTTTTTAAAAAAATTTTTTAATTGGCTCCACGCCCAGCATGGAGCCCAACATGGACCTCGAACTCAAACCGATGACCCTGAGATCAAGAGCTGAGGGGAAATCAAGAGTCACATGCTTAAACTGACTGAGCCACCCAAGCGCCCCTTTAACCCTCCTTTAACAAATACTACATGTAGAAAAGGACAGATACATTAGACACAATTTGGAAGAAGGGGCCAGCGGTTCTGAGAATAACCTAAAAAAGACAAAGCTGTGTCACAGGTATTTGGAAAACACTGTTACAGTCCTATAAAGGGGGACACCAAGAAAGAAAGAGGGGGAACGCGAGGGAGAGAGAGAGAAAAAAAGGGGAAGAAAAAGAGGAAGAGAGGGAAGGGGAAGCACACATTAGGCTACTCGATTTCAACAACGGGTTGAGATGATGATTAGATTTGGAAGATATGGAAAAAAACCAATGTAACAGTGTGGTACCTTTAGCATGTCTCAGATATGCAGTTTGGCCCACATTTATAAAGATCATTTAAAAATTCTTTCCTAGGTGCAGCCGGAGACAAGACTTTTACCAGTTTGACTTTTCAGGGCTTATTCTTATGTCCTTCTATAGAAAGTGACAATGACAAGCAAGATTCCATATTTCAGACCTTTTCAACCTTCAGAATTCAAAACCAGTAGCTGGGTTTATACAGATCTGAAGTTGCCTGACTTATATTCACGGAGAGTAAGGGAGTGGTCTGTATTCCTATCAAGAATTGTATTAGGCAAGAATGATGTGTAGATCTCAGCAAAGATAATACTTTAAATGTTGGGAAAGAAACAGAGGAGAGAAAAGGAAAATCTGCATGCAGATCAATCTGGGTGATTAAGCTTTTTATCTTCAGATAATATCAAGTTCTTTTC
Source organism: Ailurus styani (assembly GCA_002007465.1). Lineage (NCBI taxonomy): Eukaryota > Metazoa > Chordata > Mammalia > Carnivora > Ailuridae > Ailurus > Ailurus styani. The sequence goes on along the minus strand of LNAC01000294.1, from coordinate 669,364 downwards.
AATGAAGGGGGATTATAAGTCTTGCCTATTTGTCTTGATCATTTATTCTATTTTAACATCAACTTCAATAGTCCCACTGTGTCTCAACAATAATTATTAGTGCAGTTGAGGATTACATCATGGAAGCCAATGCCAAAAGGAAGTCCAACTGGTTGGATGATAAATTCATATCAGATCATACCAAGCAATCCAGATAATCTAATAAACACTATCTTAAATACTGAAAATGAAGCAACTTTCTGATCGTTGACATAAGCCAAGTGTAAAGATTTAAATCATAAGACAAAAAGGCAGTTCTCAAGGAGGCCAAAAAAAAAAAAAAAAGAAAGAAAGAAAGAAAGAAAAAGAAAAAGTCAGACTGAGTGTCCTAACTAATTCTCAGAAACTCAGAGCATGCTTTCTTCCTATTTTGTGATGAGGGCGCAGCGCAGATGTATATCTTGGTACTCATGGCAAGTCATAATATTTGTATGGCACCCTGAAGAACATCAAATTTTGAACTCCGGTTTTATGCTTGAAATGGCCATTTTAAGCATAAACCGGAGTTCAAAATTTGATGTTCATTGACAAAATTTCAGCTTTGTCTTCAAATTTCTGAAAAGATTATACTCATAAATTTTATCAAATTTAATATTTAATATATTCCCCATTATTATTTTATTTGTCTTATATATTAAAAAGAAAATCTAACAATTTTTTTATTTTTTTTATTNCCGGTTTTATGCTTGAAATGGCCATTTTAAGCATAAACCGGAGTTCAAAATTTGATGTTCATTGACAAAATTTCAGCTTTGTCTTCAAATTTCTGAAAAGATTATACTCATAAATTTTATCAAATTTAATATTTAATATATTCCCCATTATTATTTTATTTGTCTTATATATTAAAAAGAAAATCTAACAATTTTTTTAAACCAAACCTCTGGAGATTCTCTCAAATAACTTTCTTCTGTTTTTAAATAGTTAGGTACCAGTTCTTGGTAATCATCACTGATGATAAACCATTCACAAAAGCAGAAGATAAAAAATTTAAAGCCACTGTTTTTTTCAGTAACCACCTAACTATTTAAAATAGGTGAAATTACATTTAAAGAATTTGATGAATTTTCCTTAACTTGCATTAACAAATGTAATAGTGAATTTTCTTGTGATTTGTAAGTGGGGTTTGAATGCAATAACATTTTTTCCATATCAAATATTTCAGAACAGGGATAAGACTTTAATTTGCGAATGGTACCTGCATTGTTAGAACAGTCACACTGGAACGTTGGCACTTAGAGAAATCTAGGTGGAGGAGCACCTCCTCCAGGGAGACACTTGGGGCTTCTTGTCAGAGCTGAGAATGCCGGCTTTCGTTCTTGGAGTTTGTGGGCATCATGGGGCATAGCCTCAAATCCCTCTGGAATCACACTGACCTCCAAGGAGCTTCAGCTGATACTGTTTAGGTACTGAGGCAACTGGCTTACAAGCCTCAGCTGCGGTCAGTGGTAAGCTGATCAGATTCTCACTGCATATGCATGAAACCGTGCCCAGGACCCTGGCTGGGAAGCTCTGCTTTCGAGAACAATTAGCATGTCTCCATGGCTTTCTTTTACAAGTACCCGTGTTCTCCATTTTTTAAGGCAAAGTCTAGGGAGCAACAAATTCAGGGCTAGGGACTCTGACAAATGTCTTTGTTTTCATATAGCCCCACTGATTGATGGATGGGTTCATTCATCTATTTATGTGACAACTATTGATCACATGCTTGTTCTTTGCCAGACACTAATGTTAGTCTAACTACTGTTGCCAATGGAAATTGAGGAGAGGTTCAGCGATCTTTCACTTAAGCACTGGAAATCTAGAATCTTAACTCCAGGATAAAGCCATTTACCAGCCCATCCCACATCACATCAAATACCAAGCAAGCTAACAAGTCATGATAGGCACTCACTTTTTCATAGAATGTGTGTCGCCACTCCACTAGTTGATTTGTAAGATCTGTTTCTCAATATTTTTTTAAAGATTTTATTTATTTATTTGACAGAGAGAGAGCGAGCACAAGTAGGCAGAGAGGCAGGCAGAGGGAGAGGGGGAAGCAGGCTCCCCACCTAGCAGAGAGCCCAATGTCAAGCTCAATCCCAGGACCCTGAGATCATGACCTGAGCTGAAGGCAGAGGCTTAAACCACTGAGCCGCCCAGGTGTCCCTTTTTCTCAATATTTGTCTGACATATTGTAGTATCACTTAGTATAGTGAGGTGGAAGGACCCAAGCATCAAAAGATCTAAAAATCCTGGATATTTTAATAAGTAAGCCCCAGAATTTCGAGATGCCTAGAGCTCACAAAGAGAAGCTGCAAGGGCAACAATGAGTAAATGTATAATGAGTTGACATATTTTATCTTTCCTGGAAAATTCCCTTCTACCCCTGCCCCACGTCCTTACCTTGCAATGTTGTAGCAAAGTGAGAGCTCTAGCAGTTTGTTTCCCTTGGGGCTTTCTGGTTTCAACCCATTAATAAAATCTCCTAATTTTCTGTAAACCAAGTTAGTCTTCGTTCTCTTAAGAACCCTAAAGAGCCATGAAAACCACTAATATTGACAAAAGGGATGCATGGTTCTTATCTTCAGAGTATATTAATAGAGATATTACGCTTTAGAGAAGAGGGGCACAGAGGGCAAAGTTAACCGCCTTGTCTTCCCTACTTCCTCATGTGGACATAATATTACAGTTCGACCAAACAGCTCTCCATTGCCCAGACGTGCATGTCCTTTAACCTCTCCCTGTTCTTTCTCTTGCTACTCATTCTTTCTCTAAGACCTGGCCTCAGTGTCCCCCACACATGTAATCCTCCTCAACACCACCTCCCTACCCTATAGTCACTGTCCTTGAATTCCTACTACGCTTTGTGCATTTCCTCAAGGCACCTAACACATCATACTTAGTACTTGTTCATATGTCTCAATACCACATTTCCCAGAAAAATCCTCAATACATGTCTCAAGGGCCTGTCCCAGGTCAGGTACTCATGGCAACACTAGATAAAAAGGTAAACATTACCCTCTCTATTTCTTTAATCGCCACAAAGCCAGCTCTCATTTCGAGCCCAGTTACATTTCTGCCTCCAGAGCATACCTGTATGTATTTCCTTGATCATAACATGCTGATACTTTTCTGCTCTTGTCTTCTGGTCTTCCTCTCAGGCTGGACTTCCCCACAATCCCCGGACACCTTCAGACTCCTGTAACTGCCAAGTAGACAGCAGCTGCTACTCTGCTGCCCCCTAGGGGACCCTGGCCAACAAGGCTTTGCTTCCGTGATGAAATGAACTTCAAGGGAAGCATCCGAGCAATTGATGGATCTATAAGAATAGAATAGCTGGGGCGCCTGGGTGGCTCAGTGGGTTAAATCCTCTGCTTTTGGCTCAGGTCATGATCTCAGCGTCCTGAGATCAAGGCCCACATCGGGCTCTCTGCTCAGCGGGGAGCCTGCTTCCTCCTCTCTCTGTCTGCCTACTTGTAATCTCCCTCTGTCAAATAAATAAATAAAATCTTAAAAAAAAAAAAAAAGAATAGAATAGCTGTCGCTGTGAACAGCTGCAAGCCATTGACATAATAGTCAGTTAAGCCTCAGGGTTGAAACTGTCTTCTATAATGGAGGCTACTTCCACGTAGCTCAGATTCCACAGAGAGTGTGGCAATAATTTCGTGTCAGTTGGGCTTCCTGACTATCTGGATGTTTTGTTTCAGGTTAATCATCAACATTTTCAAACAATTTTTCCAAAATGCTGAAGCCCAGAAGTATAAATGATAAAACACTAGATGAGTCTTTCAGCCTTCCTAGAACTTTAGTTTCTTCTGTTCCTTTTGTCCAAAAAAAAATCATAATGAAGTTGTATAGAATCTTGTTGGGGATCCTTTCTAATAACATTCTCCACAAGACAATGCCTATAAAACACTCTGAATGTCTCTAATGAATGTAGCCACTGTACAGAAAGGGAAAATACTTTCTATGTTACTGTTATGGGGCTGGGGGCTTTAAATAGATGCATTCCAATAGCTGTCACAGAAAGAACAGAAACCAAGGAACTGGATATAGGATGGAGACATTTATAAGTCACCAGAGAGTCACAATAAAGCCTGCAGAGAAATAGGGTGAATAGATTTTTATAATGTTTAAAGTTACATAACTGAGAAATTTTTTTCTCCTAAATTTAAAGATATCTAAATTTTGAATTAGTGTAGGTGGCAGCCATTGAAGAAAACATATATACAGAAGAAACATATTCTGAAATCATTGGTCAAATCCAAGATCACTGTTTCTTTCTACTAAAATGATATTATCTTGAGTCTTTAGTTATCATAACGCAACCCTTGTCCCCAAAGGACACCATCCATTAATAAAACTATCAGTCACTAAACTGACAGAAGGGAGTATGACTGAAAGAACCATACATAAGGAACAAAATAAGACCCTACATCCCTCACACACTTCCTTCATAGAAGCACTTGTCATGTCTGGGTGAGGAAAATCTAAGACATTTAAAAATGAACGGAACTTGGCGGGCCTCATTAGTATAAAACTATCATAAGAATAAAATAGGAAGTATGAAAGAAAATATTTAGCTTATGAAAATTGTCTACCAAAACAATAGTCACCAAGTAAAGAAAACTGTACCAAAATGCTCCAATATGAATTAAAAAATAATTAAACAAGAATTTACAGATATGAAAGAGCATTTCAATTCAGAAATTTAAAAACCCAGAATAGAAGTAAACAAAGAAAGAAGAAGATTGTGAAAGAAAAGTTCACTGAGACTGAGGAAGATTAGAGAAGACAGAATCTTCTCATGTTAACACCATATTACAAAGTGCCCAGAGAAATAGCTTTCAATGAAAACATAATAAAATAATTACTGGACAATTATCTTTTAAAAATATCATTTATAAGCACATCAAAAATGTCTAATACATCAGACTAAATCTAATAAAATATGTGCCATATCTCTAACTTGAAACTTTAGAATATACTTGAGAGAAATTAAAGAAGACCTTTTTTTTTTAAATTAACATATAATGTACTATTTGTTTCAGGGGCAGGGGTCTGTGATTCATTAGTGTTACACAATGCACAGCACTCACCATAGCACATACCCCCCCCAATGTCCATTACCCTGCCACCCCATCCCTGCCACCCCCTTCCACTCCAGCAACCCTCAGTTTGTTTTCTGAGGCCAAGAGTCTCTTAAGTTTTGTCTCCCTCTCTGGTTTCATCTTGTTTCATTTTTCCCTCCCTTCCCCTATGATCCTCTGTCTTGTTTCTCAAATTCCTCAAATCAGTAAGATATGATAATTGTCCCTCTCTGATTGACTTATTTTGCTTAGCATAATACCCTCTAGTTCCATTCACATCATTGCTAATGGCAAGATTTCATTTTTTGATGGCTGCATGATAGTACATTGTGTGTGTATATATATATTATATACACATACCATTAAAGAAGACCTTTTAAGCACTGGGTTATACTATATTTATAAATTGGAAGATGCAATATTTTTATTACATCTTCTTCCCAAATTATTAAATGTTCTTTTCTCCAAATCCAACATCATCCAATTAATCCCTAAAAGCTGTGTGTGTGAAATTGATAAGAACTGATTCTAAAATTCATATGGAAATACATAAAACCTAGAATAGGTTTTCAAAAAGAAGAACAAATTTAAAGACCTTATACCTCCAGATTTCAGGATTTACCTTAAAGCCATGGGAATTAATACAGTGTAGTATTGGGCATAATGATAGAGAAATCATAATTAAGAGAAAACATAATTAAGTACTAGAAGAGTGTGTGTGTGTGTGTGTGTGTATGTAGTCACTTGCTTTTCAACAAAGGAACCCTTGCAATTCAAAGGACATAGGATGATCTTTTAATAAATGACACCAGGCCAACTGGGTAGTCATAAGGAAAAAAATAAACTTTAACTTCCTATTTCACACACAAATTTCATTTGAGATAGATTAAAAATCTAAATGGTAAAAGGTAAAACAATAAAGCATCTAAAAGAAACAAAAGAGACTATCTTCATGACATTTTTAGGTAGGTGAAGGTTTTTTGACAGAACACGAGTAACAATAGTTACAAAAGAAAAGAACTTGAGAAATTAAATTTTGTTACAAATAATCTTCTGTTCATCAAAGACATTATTAAGAGAGTGAAAAAACAAGATACAGTCTGAGAAAGATGTGGACATTTATATAATAAAGAACTTGTTTGTGGGATATATAGAGAATGCCTACCTGTTAATAGGGAAAAACCAAACAACCCAAACTCAAAAATGGGCAAATAACTTGAACAGTCAGTTTACCAAAGAAGATATACAAATATCTAATAAACATGGGGAAAATTACTCAATGTCATTAAGTATTGGAAAATGCAATTTAAAATGGCAGTGTAACACAATATACACCCACCAAAATGATCACAAATAAAAAAGCTAGCAATATTAGGTGCTGGAATGGATGGGGAAAAACTGGAAATCTCATTCATTGCTGATGGATGTATAAATTGGCACAATACTTTAGATATCTGATTCTCATCTGAATCAGAAATTCTTTTCATAGATATACATCCAAAAGGAATAAATGCATGTATCTAATAAAAAGACAGGTACAAAATGCATATGAAAACTTTATTCCTAACCATTCAAACTGTTGAAAACAGGCAAAATTTGGAAACAACCCTAATGTTTCCAGATGGATTGTAGACATTAACTTGAAAAGAAAAACTATAAACATTTTAGAAGAAAAATGGGAAAGTGGCTTCAACCATCAGATCAGGAAGAAATTGCTGAACTAGATGAAAATATTGATAAATTTTATATTAAGATAGCATTAAGAACTTCTGCTTATCAAACAATATCATTAAGAGAATGAAAAGGCAAGTCACAGAAAGGAGAGGATATTTGAAACATTTATAGCTAACAATTCTACTCTTGGATTTATGTCCAAAAATGTATGCCTATAAGTAGCAGGAGGCATGGGTAAGAATGTTCATAACAGTGTTATTCATAATAACTAAAAACTATAAACAAGTCAAATATCCAACTGCAGTAAATAGTTAAAAAAATAGAGTTGTATTTTTGTAATGGAATGTCATATAGCATTGGAAATTAGCAAACTACAGTTTCCTGAAGCAAAATGAATGAATCTCACAAACATAAAGTTGAGTGAAAGAAATAAGACAGAAAAGAATGATTCATTTGTATAAAATTCAAAAACACAGTCAAACTAAACTATATCATTTAAAGATGAAACAGCATACAGAGAAGATATAAAGAAAGCAAAGAGGAACTTACAAAATTTAGCAAAGTTACATTTGTTAGAGCAAAAGAGGGTTGTAATTGGAAAGAAGCACAGATAGGTTTTGAGGGTGTTAGCAATGTTCTATTTCCTGATCTGGGTGGTAAACAGTGTTTATTCTTTCTTTTTTTTTTAAGATTTTATTTATCTATTTGACAGAGAGAGAGGGAGCACAAGCAGGGGAGGGGCAGGCAGAGGGAGAGGGAGAGGGAGAAGCAGGTTCCCTGCTGAGCAAGGAGCCCATGTGGGACTCAATTCTGGGACCCTGGGTTCATGACCTGGGCCACTCAGGCGACCCTCCAGTTCATCTTACAAAAGGAAGGATAGGCGCCGCCGCCAAGCATAGAGAAGAAACTTCTCAGTTACAAGGTAAGTCAAAAGGAAAGTTACTCACAGTAGAATTTAGGCCCCGTGCAATGCAATCAGATCATCATTCCTTATAGTGGAAACTAGGTAAATTAAGACGACTTTCTTCACAGACATTTGCAGTAAGGAGCCTGGAGCCCTGACTGCTGGTTTGCAAAACGGCCAGGACACGGAGGGTGACAAGAGAGAGAGAGAGAGAGAGAGAGAGAGAGAGAGAGAGGAAGAGAAAGAAAGAGAGAGAGAGAGAGGAGGAGGAGGAAGGGCAGACGACTCCAGATCTGCAGGCGGCAAGAAGCTTAGACAGGAGGTCTGTCTTGGGCTCGCCAGACCAGCAGATCTCCCACTGCTGCCGGAATCTCAGAAGTTTGCTAGAGGCCATGCATACCCGGATTTAGTCATAGAAGCTGTCCTGAAAGTCTCAGCAACACCTCACTCTCTCAAGACTGTGTCCTTCAAACAGCAGGACTGTGGGAATGGGGGGCAGCTTGTATATTCCAAGGACAGGGCAGGCCACCTCGCAGGTCAACTGCAGGTCGTGTCCCCTCGATGACCTCCCCCACATACCTTTTAGCCACCACTCACTAGCTCTGTGGCCTAGAGAGAGTCATCGTGTTCAAGCCTCAGTTTTGTGAATTGTAAAATGAAAGAAGTAATCTTTGCCAATTACTATCCAATAAGATGTTCTAAGAAACAAACAAAATAATTGTGAATTCATCTTATACATAACAAAAGGATAAACATATGTGAAGGATTCATGTGAGTTTTATAAACTCCACAAAGGGGATTTACTGTGTGTGTAGTGGGTGGTGGGCAATCAACATGGTGTTTCCTAAAGCAATTCAAACACTAACCCAATGAATCACTGGCATTAATAGTATTGCATAATATGTCCCTTGTGTAAGCTCTGTCCCTCTGTCCCCTTGGGTTGGGACAGAGATTAGACTGACAAATGCTGTTCCAGAAGTTACAATGGGGACTCCAATAGAAAACTAATCAGTGACTTATTTTAAGATTATAGCATTCAACCTTCCAGAATTAGTTTAGGCAGCAATAACATCAAAAGAAGGACTTATCAAAAATACTGAAACTCAGATTATTTTGCTAGTGTAATAGTTATTTAATATTAGCATATTTGCCAGTTTATTCAATTAAAATGAGACACTAAGAAGCAAAGAACATATCTTATGTCAGTAATCCCCAACACTGTGCAGTGCGTGGCGTACGATGTTTATAAAATGATTGAATTAAGTGGATAGTTTTGTCTCTCTTATGCCCTATAAAATCTATTAAAAACTTAAAAAGATGCAAATGTAGCCCTCCCAAAACATGGCATCAGTCCTAGTTAGGTTTTAATGGAAATTCCTTAAATATCCAAGGAATAGAAAATTCTTAATATTTAAGTTCTTTAAATGAATTTTTAATGACAATCTTTCCCATTAATTTCACAAGGCCAGTCTTATCTTCATATTAAATTTTTCTCTATAGCTATAGCAACTATTAAGAAACTGTATAATGAAACAAGAGTGGAAATTACATTTGCAGTAATAGGAACAGTGGGAAAAAATCAGAATACTTTGCTGATATGCTGACATAAGAGAAATGACTTCCATGTTTCGGAAAGGGTGCAAAATAACAATTAATCAATTCAACAAAGTGGCTCAAAAATAGCTGGAATGGCTAAGACAAATTTTGGAAAAATAATGGAGTAAGATAAACTTATGCTTTCATATAATAAAACACATATTCAAGATAAAATCATTAAGACACTGTGGATCTGAAACAGAAACTGAATGACAGATGATCAGAATAAATAGTACATTGAGCTCCAGAAAGTCCGCATTAGAATTTAATACATTTTTTGGCATTACATAACAGTGGGGAAAAGACAGATATAAACAAACGGTAGGGTGAAAACAGACCAACCATTCATAAAATAAAATACATAAAATAAACATAAAATATAAAATAAACATAATTTAAAACTTACATAACAATAAACTCCAGTAGGATTAGGGAATTATATATTTTTTAAATGTACAAAATTAGACATGAAAAGGAAATATAAATGAACATTCTTATAATCAAAGTCTCTCTAAGAATAATTTAAAAATCAGTAGTCATAAATGAAAAGATTGGTAGGTTTTAGGTAAAAAGCCTCAATACTTCTGTGTGTGAACACATAACAGCTGAAAACTTGTAAAGGAGTGAAGTAAAGACATCTCTGTTCAATTTTTTAGCAGTCAGCTGAAAGCGACAATTGAAGGGAGTCCTTTCTGAGACAAAACTAGGAAACACCCATGCCCCAAGTCAAATATATCTGAAGAAGAGCGAGCTGTCAAGAGTGGTGCCCCGTGAACCAGGGAAGGGAAGATGGCAGGGAGCATGCTCACTAGAGAGCTCCAAAGGAAGCAGTTGACCTGGTGGCCTCTAAGAGAGGAGGGGACACGAAAGGGGGCAGAATCAATGACCTTTTGTTCTGAGATGAGGAAGGGGCACCTGGAATATCATTGCATCCCTCTTAGCACCACAAAGAGGTGAAGGAAGTAAGGATCAGTAAGGAAAGAAATAAAAGAAACTTTCAACAGGCCAGCTTCACTGTGATGAGACTCTGCAGTGCAGGAGGAAGTCCGCAGAGACTACACTTTCTGGGCCAAGTGAAGAACAGGGCTTAACCCTGGAGGACTTTAGGAGAAGGAAAGGAAAAGTGAATTGGGGTAAATCGGAGGGGGAGATGAACCATGAGAGAGGGCGGATTCTGAGAAACATACTGAGGGTTATGGAGGGGAGGGGGGAGGGGAGATGGGTGAGCCTGGTGGTGGGTATTAAGGAGGGCACGTATTGCAGGGAGCACTGGGTGTGGTGCATAAACAATGAATCTTGGATCACTGAAAAAATAAAGTAAAAAAAAATTAAAAAATAAAATAAAAAGATTATCCACCATGGGGGGGGGACCCTTAAAAACACAAACCATGTTTCACTGTGGGCTTCATTCCAAACCCAAGAGAATTCCTGGCCTGCTGTTTTATTCTATTGCAAATAACTGGCCCAGGAAGAATTCACTTCATTCAAAAACCAGGACCCTGGTAGAGGACTGGCACTGCATCCTAAGGTTTTCAGTTTCACCTAAACTTCCTGAAAAGGAAACACATCCAACAATAAAGGGAGGGTAAAAGGACAACATCTTCAACAAGGTCCCCCTAAAAGCTCTTTGTGACCAAACCCTCAATAGCAGCAGGACCTGCATGAAATAAATACCACGTGGTGGAAATCCACCACTGTATCTTAAAAGCTATCAAAATGAAAAAATTACCAAATTCTCATGCACAAGGAGAGAAAATACCATCCTGATGAGAAACCAATATGGATCATTCTGAGAAATACCAATAGGGAAAGACTCTCACAAGGTCAGAATTTTGGTAAATACAAAGAAGAGGGGGGGCAGGTCGTATGGTTCCAAATATGCTAAGAACATCTGGGACCTTGAAAATCTCAGAAATAACTATCAAGCATTCATTTCCAAAAGGATAAACTTTATCTTTTTTAAAAGATTTATTTTTTATTTGAGAGAGAGAAAAGGAGAGAGGGATAGAAAGAGAGAGGCAGAGAGAGCAGAGGGAGAAAGAGAAACTTCAGCAGATTCTTCACTCAGCACAGAGCCTGTCTGCGGACTTGATCTCACAACCCTGAGATCATGACCTGAGCTGAAACCAAGAGTCAGGTGCTTAACCAACTGCATCACCCAGGGGCCCCAAAGATAAACCCCATCTTGAGGGAAAAGTACTAGAAACAAAAACCAAATTGCACAGAGCAGGACAATGAAGGTAAAAAAGAGGAAGGGCTCTAAGGAAACACGCCTCAGGAAGCTCTGTAACTGCAAAGCACAGTCTATAGTGCAGAGTTCCAACGTGGAAGCAAAGGAGACGAGTCCACAGGGCTAGAGGCAGAGAAATGTTAGAATCCAAAACGGCCCTTGAATCCATGTTACTGAATCCGACTAGGCTACACGAGAGGCCATATATTAAGCTTTTCATGGCAGTAACAGAGAAGGGAGTCACTGAGTTCTGAAGCTGAGAAAGATACCCTACTCCAGCCCTCCCATCCAACTGGCAATTCCTTCTAGTAGCCCAGAAGAAAACTCACCTTATCTAAATACAAAAGGAAAAAAGGAATACAATTTAACCCCATAATACACAAATTGTAAGAAAAAATATTAAAAGAAATCTTACAATATTCTATGAGAATACAGAAAAATATGGCCACAAATTAGGCAAAAATTAAGAATCCAAATGAACTAAAAGAAAGTAAGAAAATTACTGCACCTTTGAAAGAACAGAACAAATCAGATATAGAAAGTCTCAGGAGTTAAATAGTTGGAAATCACATGGAGAACATGAAATAAGAAATAAGAGGTCACTGGAAATAATTAAGAAAGGAAGGGCGCCTGGGTGGCTCAGTGGGTTAAAGCCTCTGCTTTCAGCTCAGGTCATGATCTCAGCGTCCTGGGATCGAGGCCCACATCGGGCTCTCTGCTCAGCAGGGAGCCTGCTTCCTCCTTTCTCCTCTCTCCCTGCCTACTTGTAATCTCTCTCTGTGTCAAATGAATAAATAAAATCTTAAAAAAAAAAAAAAGAAAGAAAAAAAAAATCTCTTTCCTCAAACAATTCAGTCCAAAGCTACTAGACAGGGCCAAGCATGTAGGCATCCATAGTATGTGTGTCTTTGTATGTGTCGGGGGGTGCGTGTTAGCCTGGAGAAGGTGCACAAGCAGGTAAGGAGAGTGTCTTACTAGGGAGGGAAGCAGCCCAGGGGGCCATGTCAGAACTCACGTGGGATGAGAAGGAAATCAACTTTGGGGAGTGGAAGTGGCTATGAAGTGACAGAATGAATAAAAGATTGGTTATATACAGAAACACTGATCACATAAGTATATCCAGGCCAGTTTTCTCAGAGAATAAAGTTACAATATAAAAAGGTGAAAAGGGAGAAAACAGATATGGACTCTATGGAGGTGGATTGGAATTGGAAAGGTTGGGATGACCTCATGGTTTTCATAATACAGACAGAGAAATAAAAATGTGGGTGTGTGTATGTGTGTCTGTGTGTGTGTGTCTGTGTGTTTGTGTTTATATATACACCATAGTTCTCTACACTGAGAGGGCCTGGGAGAAGTAGCAATTAGCAGCCCCAGCACCCAGATCTTGGTTTCTAATTATCCATTTTCTACTAAAAGGAACCAGAGTTCCTTGGGAAAATGAGTGACTACAGGTCTGGGCACGGGAGGTACAAGATTAGCCTGGAACATGGTGTCGTACATGAAAAATAAGTGCTCAAAGACTGATAGGGCCTGGTCAAGAGGACACAGAAGCCATCATTAAGTGACTCTCACTGGCCAAATCTGGGACTGTTTAAACATCAAAATAAAGAATGATAATAATGGATTATAGGCCATTAAATAAAAGAAAATCCACAAGTCCATTCTAATATAAATGAATGAATTAAGTAGTAATATCATGAAGAATAGGGTATATACAGGGGTGCCTGGGTGGGTCAGTGGGTTAAGCCTCTGCCTTTGGCTCAGGTCATGATCTCAGGGTCCTGGGATTGAGCCCTGCATTGGGCTCTCCGCTCAGTGGAGGGCCTGCTTCCCGCCCCCCCACCCCACGCTCTCTTTGCCTGCCTATCTGCCTACTTGTGATCTCTCTCTCTCTCTCTGTCAAATAAATTAGAAAAAAAAAAAAACTAAAAAAAAATCTTAAAAAAAAAGGAATAGGGTATTTACATAGTTTGAAAATACCTCCTTATAGAATACTTTAAGAAGTTACCTTTATGATGGAGAAACTTGGCAGACAATACTTTAATCAAATGGTCAAGTTAACATTACCAGTAATAGGAAAATGTAAATAATATGCCACAGAATAAGAATGCATTAAGAACTCAGCATAGATTTTACTTAGATCATGTATTTTTACTAACAATTATGCAAACATTAATTCTAAACATGCAGTTTAGAATTAACAAGAAAAACAAACAAGTCTAAATTGAGGGGCATTTTGCAAATTTCCTATCTAGTAATCTTTGAAAGTGCCAAGGCCTAAAGCTAAGGGAAGACAGAGCAATGATTCTGAATAGCAGCAAACTAAAGAAATGTCACAACTAAATGCAGTGTAAGAATCTGGACAAGATCCTTTTGCTACAGAGGACAGTATTAGGAATGTTTACCAAACTTGAATGAAGTCTGAGGATTAGATGGTCATAACATATTAGAGTCAATCTCTAATATGTGCTGTGTTAATGCAAGAAAATGTACTTATTAGTAGGAAATCCACATAAGTATTTGGTGATAATGGGGCATCATATCTACAACTTAATTTCAAAAGGTTCAGAAAACAAAAATGTTTTTGTATTGTACTTTCAAATTTTCTGTAAGTTTGCCATTGTTTCCCAAAAAGGAGGAAAGAGTACATTAGAAGGAAGATAAGAAAAGACACAAAGAAAGCATAGCAATGAAAATGAAAATTGTAAGAGATAAAATAAAAAATAAAACAGAAAATAAGAATAAGAAAAAAGATTTTAAAAGATTTTAAGACAATGACAGGGACGACTAGCAAAGGAAATAGAATATGGGTATGGATAAAGCCCCAGAAGAAAAAAATCAAAACAAAAACAAATATTTAAAGCTGTATCTTAAGAAAGCTTTTTAAATTTAAAAAAAAAATAGCCTAGATTATATGTTGAAGTGAAACTCCAGGGAACTAGCAAATATTTCGCGGGATAGTCAATACCAAAGTGTTTCCTAATGTGGAATTTCAATGCTAGAGAAAGTAAAAAACAAACAACAACAAAAACAAAAACCAAAAAACCCAAAAAACTGTGGGAGGGGATAACCTGAATAGAAAACAGGGCACCTGGGTGGCTCAGTGGGTTAAAGCCTCTGCGTTCGGCTCAGGTCATGATCTCAGGGTCCTGGGATGGAGCCCCACATCAGGCTCCCTGCTCGGCAGGGGGCCTGCTTCCTCTTCTCTCTCTGCCTGCCTCTCTGCCTACTTGTGATCTCTCTCTCTCTGTCAAATAAATAAATAAAATCTTTTTTAAAAAAAGAAGAAAACAAATGAGAGCAAAATCAATGGGCAATTTAAAAATAAGAAAATTAGTCTGAGTGGGTTTCCTTGGCTCTGGAGCTATTAATATTGCTCAGTTGTTTATTTGCGGAGTCAGTGCAGAGTCTGACATGACTGAAGAATTAGCCTCTTTTAGTCTGTATGGAAAAACTATGGGAGAAACATTTTCAAAGCCAAAAAACAAAACACAAAACTCAATCTGAAGTGGAATCTGCCAAGATGTGTGACAGCTGATGGTGGTGAAAATAGGTACAGAACAGAACCTACTAGCTTAGATGGATAGATGTACAAAACTTGTAAAACTGGAATGTTCAAACCTATTATTATTCACTGGACTATTCATCAGCAGGTACTTGGAAGACAATATTTGAACTGAGCATATATTCTAAACACAGTGGCATTAACAATGAACTTTGGGTACTCCTGTAGACTTAACCATTGGCAATTCTGAGAATTTTTGCTCAGAAATAGAGGCTGAATATCCTGAATTGCCCAACCACACAAAAGGTCAATAACTTAGCACTGGGTAAACGTTTTTTATGGCTTTTTCAGGTACAGGGCTGAGACTGAAATTTTTCTGAATGAGAAGAACTGCTTTCATTGGCCATTGTTTAACCTTGTATGGCTTTGGAAAACAGCTGTTGCTACAAACTGATAATGTTTCTTAATGAACTGAACCAAAAATAACAAGGCAAAACAGTGCTTATATGTGAGACTTATTCAACAGTAAAGTCATTTCAATGACAATTAATGTTTGAATTTCAAATACTGTCAAACTGCTTTATATACTTCCTATGCTGTCAAAAAATAAAGCAAGAAGTTTCCATTTCCATAAAATTTGCAACGGATATATTTTCCAAGTTCAAATTACAAATCCAGCAGCACTTTTCAGATCTCAATGTGTGAAAGAACAGAACTATTTGGATTTCTTATCCTTTATTCCTGTATGTCGCCCTCCATGCCTCCCTTTTTAGGACTCTCCTTCATTCTACACTTTCCCAGCCATCTCCATGGTTTTATTGATCCTCTTATCCTTCGAAGCATTCCCTAAATGTCTCAGCCCAGGATTCTTAAGTCCAAATCCTGTGATAATTATCTGGTCTTTCATTTGACCTTTCTGTATACTCCTTTTTCTGCTAATATATATCCACCTATGCAATTAATATCTCCCTATATGCACTGTAAGTGCCTTGAGGAGAGAAGTTACAAGGCAAAGATAACCCACAGCCCCTGTTGGCAAGACATAAAACTTTAGAAAATGTTGGTTGATTACCTGCTTAAGCAAGTATTTATAGTTACATAAAAGTGATTAATGAAGGACTATGGAAAGATTCATCAACATGTTGGTTTTACAAATTTAATTCAGCCAACATCTCCTAGGTATTTACTTGCTTTTGGTTAGTAATAGAAATGAACCTGAAATTCTTTCTATCCTCAGGAAATGAATGGTAGGGTAGAATTATTTACTCCAGAGTTTCACCACTAGCGACAGTTTTGCTCCCCAGGGATGTTTGGCAATGTTTGAAGACATTTTTGTTTGTCAAAACCAAGCGGGTCAGGATGTTACTGGCATATAGTGAGTAGAGCCCAGGGGTGCTGCTAAGCATCCTAATACACAGAGAAGTCATTCACAACACAGAATTGTCTGGACCAAAATGTCAGCACCGAGGTTGAGAAACCCTAATTTGCTATGCCAGTGTGGGCTGAGATATGGGAAAACAGTTTACTTGTTTTCTTCATCTTCTAAATTATGAAAATTTTGTAGGACTTTTTTTATATCTGAGAATCTAGGGCTGGTGTCTTCCTCCTTATTCACCATCATTTCACTAGGCTTAAAACTTCACAAGATTGGAAACCAGTTCTCTTTCTTTGAAGTGTCCAGTGATGACTCTATGTGCTCAATAAATATTTGTTGAATGTGTTATCTGCTCTTCCTTCACTCCCCAATGCATTGGTCTAATATCTGCTTTCTAGAACTACTGTAATTCTTTAGAGATCTAGAAGGACATTTAGAGATAATCTCATCGCACACTTTTTACTCTTCATTAAGATGGTGACACTTTTTCTATAAATACTTTCTCATGGAAAATTCTAACATATGAGGCAGATAAAAATAGAGATGCTCTAAAGGTGAGGAATCTAGAGCCCAACCACCAGCACATTGTGGTGACTCCTAAGGTTGGCATTGAAAAACCAATGCAGGGGTGCCTGGGTGGCTCAGTGGGTTAAAGCCTCTGCCTTTGGCTCAGGTCATGATCTCAGGGTCCTGGGATCGAGCCCCGTGTTGGGCTCCCTGCTCAGCAGGGAGTCTGCTTCCTCCTCTCTGACTACTTGTAATCTCTCTCTCTGTCAAATAAATAAATAAAATCTTAAAAAAAAAGAAAGAAAAAGAAAAACCAATGCAAATTACACTCAAATAACAATAGACAAAACTGAAGTAGGGAGAAAAGGTAACCAAAATAAAGTCACACAGCTAGGTAGTGGTAGGTTGCTAACTAAAGCCGCATTCATTCATTAAGTACCCTGAGAGACAGGTGTAGAGCAAAAGTTCCTATTTTGTTGAACTAACCTAATACTGCACTATGCTAGTGTGTGTGTGTGTGTGTGTGTGTGTGTGTGTGTGTGTGTGAGGGGTGGTTAGGACCTCTATTATTTATATCTGATTATCTAGGGCTAAAGTTCTCCCCCCCCCCCAACTTCACTCCATTTCACCAGACTAAAACTCCACAAAGCATCTCTTCACAACAGGAATTCAATACTTAAACAAAACATGTGGATTAACTAGGCTATAGAGATATTTCTTTGTGAATCATTTTCCCCCCAATTAAGACAGGTTCTTTGATGAGATTAATTAAAGCAGAAGAAATTTAGGGAAGTCCTTCAACATCCACTTACTCTTCTATGTAGAGAAATGATTCTTAATGGGAAGAGGATTGTTGCATAATTGTTTTTTTGAATTAGGAGAATGTGTAGTTTGAAAAAGCATTGTCTCTAAATTTATTTTTAAAACCCCCTAATACCTGTAATTTTCATAATACAAATCTCAGAGAAAGCTTGTCAAAATATTTTTGGCTGGCTGGTGGGAATACTTAGAAGATAGTCATTCTTTAATGAATAATAGGAAAGTGAAAAGGGGGTGTCTACGGATCTTACAAGGAAAGGTTGAAGCATGAGATTTTCGTGTTTATCAAAAGATTACAAGATATCTAAAGGTGGGAGATAGAAAACAGGGAATTTTATGTAATGGCCTGGGGCCATTCAGTGTCCTACATAGCTGTTGTTAAAAACAATATAAAGAGGGTTGAGTCTGGGCATAGAACATAGAGAAAATAGACGGTCAATGTCAAAGTTGAGAGAACTTCCAGGGAAGGGCCTTCATGGTGAAGATGAGGAAAGCATTCTTGGATAATGTTGCTTTGTTCTATTCCCTGTTATACTTTGTTAATGATTCTTTTCCACACTATCAGCATAAAAAGCCCCACAAAATCACTGGAAGGTCAATATGACAGCAAGGAAGGATCCTGCTGGCTGGAGTCATGCTGGGATCCTGTCAGTGTCACAGGATTATCATGAGGTGACCATGTGGTAGGTAGAGATCAACTTTACAGAGACTATATATGTACCCAATCTAGACTTACCTTCTTCTCACACAAACCCCAAATTGGCTTCCTTTCTCTCAGAACTTTTGTATCAAAAACCTGAAAACAAAGCCAATGTGTGAGTTACCTCAGGTCAATGCTTGAGCTATATTTAGTGATCTGAGAGTAAAAAAAAAAAGGTTTCAACTTCCCAGGAAAATCCTTCTGTAAGCAATAGCTTTATAAAATGCCACAAACACAGCTGCATGGAGGGCCCAGAGGGATCTGTACCTATGAACATGAGACGGGCCCTGGGGAGCTCTCAGAGCAAAGATGTCATCCTGGAGACCAGAAGAAGGGAGAAGGGAATAACCAAAAGAATGTCCTATCATTAGTCTTGCCTATCTGAGCAGACTGCCATTTCCACGCACCTCAGATCTTCTGGAGCTCCAGCCTGGGCCTGCTGATCTCATTTACCCATCACAAATCGTCATTGATTAATCTTCCTTTGTGTCCAGCTTCTGTCTTTGTGGTCTTTTTTTCTTCCATAGCCAACAGCTCTTCACAGAAGGAGGGTCCTTAGAGGTCATAGATCTCCTCAATTCACAAATAAGAAGAGCCAGAGTAGGGACAGCATTTGCCCAGAGTCACATAGTTAATGTTAGAACTGAGTGAATCGAGGTGATTCAGCTCTTGGTCTGGTGTTCTCACTGTTGGCGTCAGTTGTCTCAGCCTGATCTTTCCCACCTTCTAAAGACTGTTCTTGTTTCACCACAGCCCTCTTCAGAGGACAGTCATTCCGTGAATTTCAGTAAGCATTAGAGAAAGTACCTGCTAATCACCGCAAAAGATCAGATGTGTTTCCTTTTATTATCATGTGAAATGAAGACTTCTTTGTGTTTATTTATTCTCATGACTAAGGAAGAGCTTGGCTCACCATGACCGACACTTGCTTTAGTCTATGAAGCACAACCCTTGTTGAGGGTGGAAGAATGAGAATCGGAAACAAACGTTTATGTGGAGATTGTTATAACCAGAAAATGCCATCTTGTCCCTTGGGTCCATCACTTAAGTCATCATTAATACCATTTCACAGTCTCTAATTTGGTGATAGCCTATAAAAGCTGGTTTAACAGTTTGACTACTATGAAAAGATTTATAAATGTAAATGGTTAGCATATTGATTTATAAAATGTAAGTGGCAAGATTTTGAAGCGAGATTCATCAAATGAAGTTCTATTAACTGCCCAGAAATTTTTTACAAACACCACCATATTACAAAAACCCTAAACTACAGAAATAATTTTAAAAGTACAAGATGGTCTACTTACACATATTTTTTATCTCAATGCCAGCTGACAGATCCATTAAAGTTGTCAGTTGTCACTTGTAGCTAATTTTTAAATGTAACTAAATTTCTGACTACATATATATATTTTTAAAGACAATACCTCTCTCCCTACATCTTGGGGGGGAAAAAGAGTAGTGTTTTCCTACTAGTAACAGTTCTTCCACTGTCCATGCTGTGAGCTCAGGAATCCAAATGATGGTGGAGATATTTGTTCATTTACTACCTCATCCAGAAACTTTCCCCAAAGTGATTATACCACACAGGTATATGGTCTCCCTGATGTTTGTTGAAGGTTGGGACCCACTTGTGGATTGAAAACTATCAACCCAAACTTAGAAAACCAGGGTCATGCTATAGTAGTCTGAAAGCTTAATGCCATACAGCAAATGGTGTACTTTATGAACCATAATGCTTTTGAATGTACTGCTAATAGGGTATGAGTGCTATGATATGGGCATGTAGAAACAAAATTATTGTAGTTAAATTATTACAAGCTTGATTTCTACTGTATATAATGTATGTTTTCTTAAAAAAATAAGAAGTATACTTTTCCAGCTAATTAACGGAAGGTAGAGTTTTAGACATGTTGCAAATAATCCTCCAATGGCAAATACCTATTCTATACAATGTAGATCATACATTCTTTGTTTACCTATCGAGGAAACTACACACATTTCTAAGACTATTTTTCTCACAGAGGAGCACTAATTACATTGATTCAGTCAGTTAAAAAGTACATATTATTTACCTGATATTAATAAAGTAACAGTAACAGAAATGATGCCCATCCTTCCTTGAGTATATGTAGTCATTAGTGCTCCATTTAATGGCAAAAAGCTTTCACCCTCTGGCTCAGAATATGGGATGGAAAGTATGAAATGAAAGACTTTCCCTGACCCCTAAGAATGACCAGTTGGGAAGTGAGATAGCCACACCAACATCCCCTTGGGTGACTCAATGGAAGAGGTTTTGGAGAGAGCAAATCAGGATGAAAGTTCAGGTACTTCCCCAAAGAATACAGAGCTTTGAGGCAGCAGGAAGCCACCTAACCCCAGGATCCCACAGCTGCTACTAAGCGCCAGCTTCCTTTTCCTTCGCGGCAATCTCTTCCAAGGCTGAACTCCAAGTCAGGAAATTTTTCTCAGCAAGGTAATGATCTGATCCAAAATAATCAACACTTAGCTGTGACCAGCCAATGGGCCCAATCCTCCCTGGAAGTGTTACAAAATAGTCTAGAGAAATTTCCAGTCGATGACGTGAAGGCAAGCCTGTGTGCATGTGTGTGCGTGTACATAAAACAGAAGTCACCAGGAACTCTTCAACTAGCCCCAGAAGCCTCCCCACTTCTTCCTCACATCCCCACCTGAAAGTAAAATTATCGCAGGTGCCTGCCACTCCTTTCTCTGAAATAATTCAGTACAGTAATTTCAGGGATATTATTTTTATAATCTCTGATCCTAACTGGCTCCTTCCACTCTGGAACCAACCTTTACTTGCATCTTTGGGTCTTCCATTTCAAATGAGAAGGCAGAGGGTAGAAAATAGTCTACTTTTGAAATATGTGAAACCAAATCTCATTAGGGAATTAAAATCCTTTGAGTTGCAGCTTGTAAATTCCCACAACCAAAAAAAATCAGTTATAAACTATGTTGAAATTATGACTCCAGTCTTAAGGCATTTTATATTGTACTTGAAACAGAAGTGATTTTAACCAATCTTCTGGACTTCAGGAGAGTAGGTTAGTAATTCAATGATTTACTAAGTTTCAGATAAGAAAGGTATCAGACTACATTCCATTTCTTTTTTTTTTAAGATTTTTATTTTTATTTGTCACAGAGAGAGAGAGGGAGGTAGGCAGAGGGAGAAGCAGTCTCCCTCCTGGGCAAGGAGCCTGATGCAGGTTTTGATCCCAGGACCCTGGGACGGTGACCTGAGCTGAAGGAAGATGCCCAACCGACTAAGCCACCCAGGTGTCCCAGACTACATTCCATTTCTATCCATTCTTCAACAATGTCTGACCTGAGTCCTAGGTTTGTGGTGCTGATAGAAAATTCCAGGAATTAAAAAATATTTAAGTTTTAAAATTACTAGATCTCAGGGGGCGCCCGGGGTGGTTCAGGTGGTTAAGCGTCTGACCTTTGATTTTGGCTCAGGTCATGATCTCTTACTCTCCCTCTGCCCCTCCCCTTTCTAACTAAAAAAAAATTACTAGATCTCAGGAGCCTCTGGACTTTTTTTAATGAAGTTTAACCAATAACTCGGAGAAAGTGTTCTTACTAGGACTAGACATGGCAAAAAGAAAAACATGCCAAAAGGATCACTGAAACTAGGTTTTTATCACACCTGGAATGAAATTTTGTCTACAAACACCATTTAAAATACTGTAGATGTTGCTAATTGTATTTGAGAGGCCAATTCAAAGCACAGTTATGGTGGTTTATAGTTGACATTAAAGGTAACGAATGTCTTTGAATATGCTCACTACTTTAGTGGTTTGTGACAATTTCTTTTAATCAAGGAAGTGTAACATAATCGTCAAAGTATAATAATTTTTTTAAAGTATAATAAATTTTGACAGACTCTACCAGATGCGTATTTATTAGTTACAGAGGCTGTGATACTCTTTGGACATAATCAAATTGGATAGCATAAACCAGCGTGTAGATAAATTATATAGATATCCCTGATATCTCTCCACAGAAAGAAAAAAAGACACACAGCAACTGAAATAGTTTGGTATGTCAGCTTAAATATGTGGATGAATTGAGCCAAATTTAAACTGGCTAAAAGGACTAAATGTTGACTCACTTAATAAGAAAATCCAGTGTGTGGGTGGGGGGCGGGGAGGGGAGGAGAGGGATGTGGCAGTGTCTGATGGCTCATGGTTTTCTTTCTCTTCTCTCCATAGTGTCACACAATGTCAGTTTCCCCCTCAGGCTGGCTCCAGTCATGATTATGTGACAGCTCTCTGGGTCACAGAGACCAAGTGCTTTGTCTGCCACATCCAGAGGCCTGCATCTTCCCCAGCATTCCAAGCGAGAATCCTGAGCACGTCCCTGATTGGAACAGCTCATGTCATCTGACGAATACCTAATTAATAATTGTGGCCAAGGAAATAGTTATGTCAATCGGTTTATCGCATGTCTCGAACTAGGGATGGAGTCAGTTCATGAGAAGGACATAGATTATGTGGAGGATAGATACATACTAGTAGGAAAACTGGGGAAATGGACAATACTGGACGCTACTGAAAGACAGTAGCACACCCAGCTTTGTATTTACTGAAAATCATTATTGGTTTTACTAATAAGAAAATAGTTTCTGGATCACGAACTAACAACAGCAACAACAACAAAATTCCAAGGCCAGTATGTTTCTTTTATTATTTTTTGTTTGACTTAAGATGGTTGAATGATTTCATTTTCAGTTATAAGCATTACATTAATTCCCATGCAAAAACCCAAGACCGCATATGCCGGATTTCAGTTGGCCAAAATCCAACCTGTGAGTCTGGACATTCGAGATCACATCCAAAATGTTGTTTGACCTTTCCAATAGTAGACATCATGGTCATCCTTTAAGATATCAGCAGGGCCCCTGACCTCTCAAACACCACAGTTTGCCATGAGTCCATACCAGAACAAGGAGCCAATGCCTTGCAGCACCTAAACCTGGCAAACAATTTCATTCATGAAGATACGACACCTCCGCACGAAGCTACCACCCACAGATATGTCCTCGTTCCTGCTCTATAGAAACACCTGCTTTTGAATAGGCATGCTATCTTCTATTTGGGGATTATAAATTCTTTCTGCTAGTCTTCCCCACAACTCCCAGTAGAAGCAAAGAGACTTTACCAAAAAAGCTTACCTCTATAACCCCCAAAGCAGTACATACAAAGACACCTACTCTATCAAGTATATATTTTCTTCTGCTTTGAATGGTCACTTAGCAGGTGTAAAACTTCACAACCTTCTCTCAGTGAGACAGGAACCAGGAATATCAAAACANCACTTAGCAGGTGTAAAACTTCACAACCTTCTCTCAGTGAGACAGGAACCAGGAATATCAAAGAGGGCNCCCCCAAAGCAGTACATACAAAGACACCTACTCTATCAAGTATATATTTTCTTCTGCTTTGAATGGTCACTTAGCAGGTGTAAAACTTCACAACCTTCTCTCAGTGAGACAGGAACCAGGAATATCAAAACAAAAACAGGGCCCCATAAATAAAGGAGAACAAAACAAATGCAAAGGATCATTCTATTGATTGAGAAAAATGGGCTAAATAATAAAAATGATAGCATTTCAACAGGGGATGTCAATTTATATTGAAACACACACACTGGAACTCTGACAATGGCCAAGATTTCATTAGTGCAAATAACAATTATAATGGTATGTTCTTTAATAGGATTTAAATAAGGCTTCAAATAATTACACACGCTAAAACTACCATTTGGAAACCTTAATTCTGTTTGGAAAGTTGTCAAACACAGCCTCCAAACCATCCAAAGTTCTGATCTGAGGACAATTACATTCAATGAAGTTGCTCCAAAACACAACTGGTAGCATTATCACTTTCAAAGTCTACGTTGTTTGGTGGAAAGAGGGAAACTACTCTGGTCGCTGGTCAAAAGAAATAAACCCAGCTAACGTACCAGGTAGTTTCCAGGTTCAGATGATTCTCAAATATCTGTAGTGATGAAAGCTCATTTAAAAAAAAAAAGAAAAAGACAAAAAAAAATAGAATCCTGAAGCATCAGAAAGAGATCTGTTGCCCTATCCTCATTAATAAATTTACATAAAGCATGAAACGGTAAAAAGCAAGAGAATTCATGGGCATTTCATCTATGGCTCAAGTTCTCCTTAAAAAAACAAACAAACAAACAAACAAAAACAAACCAAAGACAATGTGACAACAACTACAAAAAGTAAACAACAAAATCAGAGGCAGAATATGAAATAGTAATATACTGTTTCAGAGCCTGCACCGTCCTGCAGAACCAGGAAACTTAAAACGTGTTCTTAACAGATCCAATCTAGGCTGGATATGTAAAAAACGGTAAGTCAGCATCACAAACCACACTACACATTATGAGAGTTTCAGAAGCCGGAAAAAAAAGAAGAAGAAAGGCAGCAAAATGCTCAGAAAAATTTATCATCGATTCTGAAATGGGGCCTCGTAACGTCATCAGGGTTAATAAAGACAGAGATGGACTTCCCCGGATTCTCAGTCACCAGCTGCTGCAGTTTTTTGGCCAAACGGTCGTCGGGCTGGTTGGGGTCCCCTCCGTCGGACTGCGGGGAGGGGATGCTGGTGGTGCTCCCTCGCCTCTGCAGCTCCAGCGTCAGCCGGTTGGCTGCCTTGACGTGCTCGATGGCGGTGCGCAGGTGCTCGGCCGGGTCCGAGCGGACGGAGGAGAGCTTTCGCGCGTGGAGCATGACGGTCTCCTCCGACAGGTGCTCCAGCATGTTGCACTGAGGGATGAAATAATTGGGGCACATCTTGTTGACCAGACAGTGTTGGAGGTCATCAATGAGGCCCAGCAAAAAGTGGGCTGCATAGTCTTCTTGGGCCAAGTAGTTGGCAGGAAGTCTGTCACAGGCCCAGAGCATCATGCTCCGCAGGTGATAGGGGCTGATAGCCTTGGGCCGGGACAGGAGTTTAATGATGATGGCTTTGCAGGCCTGGTAGGCCTGCATGAGGCTACTAGAGATGCACTTCTTCAGCTGCACCTCGCTCCTGGCAAAGGACAGCCGCCACTCATTGTCCTTCTTGCCCTTGTAGGAGCAAGCAGGCACCAAGTAAAACCCACTGATGACCTCTTCTTCAGTGATCTTCCCATCCCAAAAGTGGTTCTCCATGAGCCAGCTCTGGGCCACTGCAGGCCAGCCTTTGAAAGATACCACGGGGACAATATCATACAACATGCGACTGCTCCCCACACCCAGGATGATGGAGATGATGGTCCCATTCTTTTCTACCTTTTCCACCTTTGGCATCCCTCGCTGGGGTTTCTTCTGGATCTCTGACAGGACAATGCTGATGGAGTCATAGAACCAGTCAGCCACTTTGGTTGGGGAGAAGAAGTAGTTGGTAGCACCATTGATGTGATCCACGATGGTGCAGCAGTCTTTCCACTTACTGATTGTCCCCTCGTCAAAGAGCCGGAGGCTCAGCCAAGAGTGGCACAGGGCTGAGTGGCGCATATCGAGTGTCACAGGCTGATTACGGTCATGCAGCTTAAGGGCTGGCACCAGAAGAGTAAAATCCATATCATAGTCTGTCCCCCGGGCATAGACATTAAGCTCATCTAAGTCCAGGTCCACCACACCTTCCCGGACTCCCCCAGAGAGCAACAGGTACTCATTGGCCACTGGAAGTTTTTGGTCCAGCTTTTGCACCATTCCTAGAAACAGAAAAAGAAAACACTATTATAGGAAACACAGACACCAGACTCTTTTGCATCAGTATAGAAAATGCTGAGTTTCTAAGACCCACTATTCATTAGAAGTACAAAATCAGATCTTGGGCTGTTGCACAGGCCCAGCCAGCAGCATACTTTGTTCTTTCTCATCGGTGATAGAATGCATCCTTTACCAAGTGGGAGAGTTATGATCGACTTTTCTCTTGTGGCAAGAGCGGTATCTTTTTAAATCATAAACCAGGGCTCTTCCCCCAGTCATCACCTCGGTTAGTGGCATTGCCATCTGCTAGGTCATTCAGGCTGAACACTTCAGTAAGCTCTGAGTCTTTGTTGGATTCTACTGCCAAATTTTACCTATATATCCCCTGCGACATTTCTCACTCCGTCCCTGTTCTCCATCTCTGCTGCCATCATATAAAGCCAGGCTCTTCTATCTCTCGCCCAAACAGCCTCCACCCTAGGCACTTCCCGATTAAACTTTCCTCTATCCCGGTGATTCTCATTGTGGGCTATGGACCCTGAATGTGGGACACTGTGAGGAGGCAGTGAGGTCACAACTCTTCCCATAATAACGCTAACACATTATTTGCCTTGTTTACTGTGTTGACACTTGAACTGACTCTTGGTAGGACGAAAGCAAATGGTGGGTGCAAGTGCTAGGCATTCATGAAGACAGTGGCACAAACCACAATGGCGATCATTGGACTCTTTATTGCTGACATTTAAAAAAAAGTTTACTTGCATTTAAAAAAAAAAGTTTAGTTGCGCCGAAGAAAATCCCTAATGGAAAAGAAAAATGGGTTAATTTTTCTTAAATACCAACTCTAGGGCTACCTTTCTAACGTTCTGTGCAACAAAATGGGAAGTGACCATCGAGCACTTCTGCCTCACACTGAAACACAAAAGCTGTCTTCAAGAAAAGTGCCTGTGTTGGAGTTGCAGGCTAAGTTAGCGGCTCTATTCACGAAAGACCATTTTTACTTTAAAGAACAACCAATCAACTATGGGCATCCAGACTTGGGTATCTGGTAGACATTTTTATTAAAAAATGAACAAAGTTAGCCTGTCTTTGCAACAACAACTAAAATATTTATTGCCAATGGAAAAAAAACTGGAGCTTTCAAAAAAAATGATAAATTTTAAGAAAAGTCATCTCTTAAACCAGGAGCTTAGTATCTTCCCAAACGGTACAGTTTTCTGGTAAGATCAGTGGTGACATAAAAAATGTGATTTTTTTGTATGCTAATGCGAGCTCTTTTAAGGTGGGGACCATGTCTCAAATCTGTACTAGGCAGGCATTGGGCTCTGCACCCAGTAGACACACAACCGGAGCAATGACTGCAAGGCAAAGGAACAAACGGACAGAATTAATGGGACTTAACCATGAAGAGCTGAAATAATTACAGACTAAATGTAAATGATTGCTCCACTGATGTACAAATGTCCCCTCCCTGCCAGCATCACTCTCTGTGACTTAATCTTTTCTCCGAAGATTGGAAAGAACTATCACAAACTAAAATTCCCCTATTCACTGCAATACTTTTAATCAACATAGTTTATTATTCATAGGCCAACTCCAATGCAAATCAATAAGCCTTGTACGTGTGTTTGTGCTACCATTTTATTTCAGAATTGAACACTCAAATGAAATAAAATGTGCTCTTTTCATTCTTTCAAACCTTATTTTTCAAACCATATGAACCATGAAAACTCTTAATTAGTATCATTTTCTTACATATAAATAGACATATAGCAGGCTATACTTTTGTTTTAAAGCAATCAAAAAGTTATCCAACTTTAAAGAATCCACAGTTAGTCAGAAAGAGAATCCAGCATACCAGACTTCTGAAGCTCTTTCTCACATGCCTTGGGCTGTGCCACCCAGATCCCTTTCCAATAAAGGACTTCTTGTCTCAGCTGCTGGGAATCTGTCAGGACAATTCCTTAAGGACTAGCTGCAAAGAACCAGCTCAACCAAAGTCCTGTGCTGTGTTTGGGGTGAGGGTAGGGGGTACATATCAATGTGAGAATACCCTAGTTCAGTATACTCTGAAGACTTATTCAAATCCAGAGTTCCCAGGGGGATCGGCTAAGGCCAACAGTGTGGCCTGCAAAGAAACTGGACTTCTCCCTGTGTCTGATCCTGCTTTGGGTCCTTACCTTCCACAGTGGCTGATCCCAGGGGGGCTTCTTAATAGATATCCTAAGGGCACTTGGGTGGCTCAGTCCGTTGAGTGTCCAACTCTTGATTTCAGCTCAAGTCATGATCTCATGGGTCGTAGGATGGAGCCCCTACCACCCCTCCTCCACTGGGCTCTGCCCTCAGTGGGGAGTCTGAGATTCTCTTTCCTTCTCTATCTGCACCCCGCACTCCCGCACGTGTGCGTGCGCACGCGCTCTGTCACATAAATAAATAAATCTTTTATTTTTAAAGATTTTATTTATTTATGTGACACAGAGAGATACAGCGAGAGAGGGAACACCAGCAGGGGGAGAGGGAGAAGCTGGCTTTCCTTCAGAGCAGGAAGCCCAATGCGGAGCTTAATCCCAGGACCCTGGGATCACGACCTGAGCTGAAGGCAGACGCTTAACGACTGAGCCACCCAGGCGCCCCTAAATAAATCTTTTTAAAAAAATAAATAAATATCCTAACTCCATTAGAAGGGCTGCTTCCTGAGGAACCCAATCTAAGACACTACATTCTAACCAAACAAAAACAGCCTTCGCTATAAAGTCAGCATGGAAAATTTATCTTCCTTTTAAAAGCGGTTTTCGGAAACCAAATTTAGTAACCAAGGATTGAAAGTTACCATAAACACCAAAACCAAGATTCATTTCTCAATTGTTATGTTTTAGTATTAACCTCATCTTTACAATGTAACAAATATTACCAATCCCAAGTTTTAGCTATGGCTAAAACAGGTAAGATTTGTTTCTCAGGATCCATGGTAGGTTGGGAAAATCATCTTCACTATATTATAGATTCACAGGCAGGTAGTTACTTTCAAAGATAAATGTTTGATAATGAAAAAATTTATTCGTCATTAGTTCAAATATTTTTAAATTCTAGCACTTGGTGCCATAAATACACATAGGAACCATGCTGAAATGTGTTATGATTAATAAGTCAGATCTGAATAAATTAGAAGTGGTATTATAATTTGGATACCACACCACTATTCTCTCTTAGGCATGCATGACTCAAAACTCTGTACATTCTTTTTTGTCCTAGACAGGATCAAACTGGCTCTGAGCATACCAGCAAGGACATTAGACAACCAGAATTAGTTGTGCATTAACAGGCTGGGTAGAATTTGTTTACAAACATGCCATTGAATTTTACCTTGGACTGTCAATTTTGGTATGAACAGTCTCAGGTAAGAAAAAGCTAAAACTCCCTTCTGCCCTCTACTGGACTAGAGAAATTTTAACATGTTTTCACTTGCTAGAATATACACAGGAACGCTCCTGCTGGTAATAAAATATTCTTTTTCCTCCCACATGTGGCTTATGCACCTAGTTAAAATGTTGTCCCTCCTTTCGGAAGTTATGAAAGTATGTGGCTAAATTCTGTTATCAGGAGTTCGGTTACTTTTGGACACTTACTCCTTTAAAGGGCAGAGAGAAGTTTAGCAGCAAAGAAAATATTGCTGAGGCTCATTTGCTAAGCTCCTAAAAGTTAGAAAGAAAGTCCCCAAGGCCACATATTTCTGGAAGCTGTGACATCCACATTTACATTCAGCCCGCCTGAGCCCATTAGTCTGCAGTCTCACCAGTGATTCGGTGACACAAACTGGAGCCTACCCAGCACTCTACTCAAATGCCCTCCTTGAAAAACTTCCCTGGGTTAAGTTTAAATGAGAATGAGCTGACATCAGCTATCATGGGAGATGGGTTGCCATGAAGCTAAAACACAGCCAGGGGCTGGAGGGAAAAAGACAGAGGAGAGAAAAAAAATCAACCCTATACTTCGAACATGGGCACCAGTTCCAACAAGGGCCTTCTCTGAATTGATCCAAGGATTTTCGTGTAATTACAGGAGGGTGAGATCAAGTGACTGGCTGTTTAGCTATTAGCAAATTATCCAAAACCAGGAGTGAGAACAAAAGGAAGAATCACACAGAACAAGAGCTTGTTAGCAGGCAAAATGGCTATTCCACTGGGTGGGTCTCCTCTCTTTCATGGAAGCACAGGCATATATATGTTTGCTCTTAAAAACACAAAACTGAGGGTTACTGGGCGGTGGAAGGGTAGGGATAGGGTGGATGGGTTATGGACATTGGGGAGGGTTTGTGTTTTGGTGAATGCTGTGAAAGATGTAAGCCTGATGATTCACAGACCTGTACCCCTGGGGCAAAGAATAAATAAATAAATAAATAAATAAATAAATAAATAAATAAATAAATAAATAAATAAATAAAATTTAAAAAACAAACAAACAAACACAAAACTGCCTCCCAGACTCCCTTTCTGTAATGGATTCCCTGATTTTGCTTTATTTAATAGTTTCTACTTAAGAAAACCTTAATATTAC
Source organism: Ailurus styani (assembly GCA_002007465.1). Taxonomy (NCBI): domain Eukaryota; kingdom Metazoa; phylum Chordata; class Mammalia; order Carnivora; family Ailuridae; genus Ailurus; species Ailurus styani. Next base: position 638,648 of record LNAC01000294.1, on the reverse strand, counting down.
TGGTGAAACCGGTAACTAAAGAGTTAACAGGGCAGCTAAGCCAGGCGGCAACTCTTTTACCCAAATCTACTCCTTCTCAGGAATGCTGTCTGCCACCACGTTTCTGTAGTCTAATATTCTTGCCTGACACTGTGATATCCAAGTGTTAGTTTTGTTGTTTTGCAGATTCAAGATTCCATCAAAAAGCCAGCCAAACCAGTCAGGACCCCTGGCCTCCTCTTTGAGCACAAGGAATTGAAGTTAACACTCCCCTGCTCAGTAACTTCCTGTCTGCTTTTGAGTCACCATAGCTCCTCTCCTGTTTACCCAGTCCCTTCTCCACTTGCCTTTAGAAATCCTGGACTCCTCCCCACCCCCATTTCCCCCCTCTCCAGGGAGGTGGATTTAAGGCTTGCCCCCCCCTCATTTGGCTGCCCCTTGAAGAGATCCCTCCTTGCTACACACTCCATGTCTCAGTGACTGTCCCTCCCCCTGTGCAGGGGACAGAGGGACTTGGGTTCTGTTTACACTGGGGTGTTGAGTTTAAGGAATGACTTCCATGTCATCCACTTAGTCCTTTGCTGATTTTCTTTAGAATATCAAGTGAAAAATGGAACTCTGTCCCTGACACCCTTATAATCTAGTGAACAAAACTTTATCACATTCCACCAAATTCAAATTACAAACCGAATTACAAATTACTCAGACACATGATGCCAGATTGTTAACACCAGCACACATGAACCAGGTGTGGTTTCCAGACTCAGCTTCTCTCCAGGAGATACGTGGGGCCGCAGGGAGGTAATTTAATAAATAGTAAGTAGATACAGGAAATTGGTACTTGTGCAGAATCCATAAAAATACAAAACACAACAAAGCAGTCACCTATGTTTGGGGTGCAGAGATAGGTCAAAGAGGTAAAAAGTTTATGTCTCATTAAGGCTGTAGAATTAGATAAATTTTGTCTCTCTATATCTTTGACTATGTACATCAAAGATTTCTGTGTAGATTAAAAAAGACCTGAGTATCTTGACAATATTCGTTTCATTAAAAAATATTATCTTTTCCACCCAAACTCACGTGGCACACTAATGACAGTGCCTTACAATAGCAGTGACTCAAGAGCAGGAAGGGTACGGAATGAAACGATGCTGACAAAGTGCTTCTGTGATTCTGATACATCTCCTTGGGGAACAGTCTATGGGTTGTTAAAAAAATAATTATATATATATATAATATAAAAAATAATATAAAACCTTCCTATAAAAACTGATTTATACTTCAGAGAAATAAATATTTTTGTCAAGCTTATTGACATCCTGAGAAGTAGGCATGGCCACCTTCCAAGAAAGGCACCAATCAGTGGGATTTTTTAATGATTCCCATTTGGGGGAAGATTTTAGTATTTTCCTCATTTGTGGCCAGAAATCATATGTGTGGAGTCACCTTGCAGGTGAAAAAACTGAGGTTCAGAAAGGAGAACTAACTCATTCAAGCTCACACAGCCCTAGTGAGAGATTAACAGCATTGTCTTATTCCCACAATAGTTGCAAAGGTCAAAATGGCATATATCTACTGCTTTCCTTATGACAACAACTGAACTTGACATAAATGTAGAATGGTCTAAAAGGGAAGCAGCAGGGAGTCTCCAGGTGAAGTGTCATCTTTCTACTTTCATGGTCAAAGCTGTGGTGTGACTTTGAACAAGCAGCAGAACATGTCTGAGCATCCACAGTTATCATAAGGAAAACAGACCTTATCTGTCTTGCAAGAAGCTACTAGTATTCTAAAATAAACTGACTAGGGCGCCTGGGTGGCTCAGTGGGTTAAAGCCCCTGCCTTCGGCTCAGGTCATGATCTCAGGGTCCTGGGATCGAGGCCCATACCGGGCTCTCTGCTCAGCAGGGAGCCTGCTTCCTCCTCTCTCTCTGCCTGCCTCTCTGTCTACTTGTGATCTCTGTTTCTCTGTCAAATAAATAAATAAAATCTTAAAAAAAACAAATAAAATAAAATAAACTGACTATAAGACACAGGAAATAGGGAAGGAGCACGTCAATGAAGTTCTCAGCTTTTTCAATAACCTGCTGAGTGATCACTAATATTAACAGTTATGGCAATATATTAAGGCAAAGAACCTATTTTATTTGGCATAATTTCTGAGACAACAGCACATAATATTATCTAAATCTTTTAGAAAACTGGGCGCCTGGGTGGCTCAGTGGGTTAAAGCCTCTGCTTTCGGCCCAGGTCATGATCTCAGGGTCCTGGGATCGAGGCCTGCATCGGGCTCTCTGCTTGGCGGGGAGCCTGCTTCCCCCTCTCTCTCTGCCTGCCTCTCTGCCTCCTTGTGATCTCTCTCCCGCTGTGAAATAAATAAATAAAATCTTTAAAAAATTAAAAATAAATAAATAAATAAATCTTTTAGAAAACTGATTAACTCATGTATGGTAATAACCCACATTTTTTTTAAGATCAATTTATTTGAGAGAGAGGGAGCAGAAAGAGAGTCGCAAATAGGCATGAGGGGCGGAGGGAGGGGGACAAGCAGGCTCCCCGCTGAGCAAGGAGCCTGAGGCGGGGCTCCATTCCCAGGACCCTGAGATCATGACCTGAGCCTGAGTCAAAGGCAGCCACTTAACTAAATGAGCCACCCAGGTACCCCTGGTATTAATCCACTGACCAAATATATATAGTCATAGGTCTGATTCAAAAGATGACTCTTCAAAAGAATCTCTCTTGCTTGCTCTTTCCTTGTTTTGACATAGATATGTTTGCAAGAACACTGAAGTAAGACAGGCTTGGGTTTAAATCTGGGCTTGTCATTAAGTAAGCCAGACAAGTTATTTAACCTTTTGAACTTCCAATTCTTCATATATTTAAAACAAACCAACAAACCATAAAACCACCCACCTAGAGTTGATATGAAATGTCTAAGCACATGGTAGATATTTTGCTCATTTCCCCCATATGTTCTTCCCTTTCTCCACCACCTATAAAACTGGACTAGCAAACAAGACCTACTCCACAGAGTTGTTCTGAAGATTTAACTAAACCTGTCTAAAGCCTCTAGCACATGCAAGGTGTACAAAACATGTTAGAGGAAGAGAAATGAATGGAGTTTTCTCTCCCCTTGCTGCACGCGGGCTGCTGCTAGCGTATAGATGCTTCCTCTGATGAATGCCATCATGTGGCATGGCACACAGCTTGGCAAGTAAAGGGCAGGCTGGATTCCAGCCCTTTCTTGTTCCTTCTGAATGAGTGCCCTGCAGAATAAACAACCTGCCGGCCCCCATGGAAGGCCTCAATCTGAATTCATACATTAGCACTTTCTATGCATACTGAATAGTGGGCCCTACTCATGGCTTATTTTCCCTCCTAAATAGAATAACAGTATAAAGCATTTGACATACTAATTGGCAAAGAAGCTCAGCAAATGGAAGATACTGTCACAGTCAATCATCCATAAGCTCCTGGAGTCACGTTTTATTAATGCAGTGGCTAACACGGATCTTGTGATCGGAAGGCAACTGCTTGTTGAGTGTACCAATGGGTTCCATCAACTCCCATACCCCAATAACCATTATCTCGGGGATCACAGAATTTGCTACACAGTCTAATATGAAATACTGTCAGCACATATCTATAAGATCATTTAGTAACAATTCAAAAGTCGGGGTGAAAAAAAGCTTAATTTTTCATTATTTTCCTTTTTAAAAATTAAAGTTCTAAAAATCAATGGGTTTTGTCAAAGTTATTAAGCTATTTTGAACATAATGAGCATGAGTCAAGCCTGGATTGAAGTCTGATCCATCCATGACCAACATAATTAACCCACTCTGGGACTCAGCTGGGGATTAAGTTGGGGAATGATGACTAACTTTAGTGGGGTGGTCACAGGGATAAGACAAACAAATGCACACTAAATTACTTAGCATGTGCTCTGATACCTACTTGGCAGCCAATAAAGAGAGGGTTCTAAGCACTCGCACACAACACACATTATCTATGTATTTTCTCTATCTCGTGTCTTGCCTTTTTTTTTTCTTTTTAGTTCTGAGGATAGTTTAAAAACTCATGGTTTCTGCCGATCAGAACTTAAAGGCAAAACCCAAAGGGCATCTTATTAGTCCCACCGACCAGCTTCTCATAGCTGCAACAGGGCATGAAAGCTACATATTGCCAATTTACAAGGAGTCTTCACTTTAGAAGGCTCATTCTTGAGAAATAAAAACAGCAGCCAGGGAAAGCAAGCATAATGCCAATATGGTATTAAATGGCTATCTAAGGACATAGAAACGCATCAATGATGACCAGATCACCTATCTCCTGATCTGCAGAAGAAGCAATAAGCTTGCAATGATGTTCAGAATCAAGTCAGTTGTACCTGCCTTACCTCTGCCTGCGATCACCAATGGGTGTGGTTTGCACTCCGTTCCCTTCTGAGGATGTCTATGGACCACTTAATTTCTCTGAAACTTCTGAAACTAGAAAGCTGGGTTGGACTAGGGGAGGTGGATGTCTACATTTTAGAAGAGAAATAATTAAGTAAGCCAAGTTCAGGAACTGGCAGAAATGATGGCTATGGGATTCAAAACTCAGGTTTAATTTATTCACACACCCAGCACATAGTCTTAGTCCCTCCTCTGAACCAGAACTAAGCGAGCTGGTAAAGAGAAACAGACAGCCTTCACTGCATAATGCTTACCACGTAACGAGAAAGCCTGATATAACTGTATCAGTCAGGAGAGAGGTAGGTATGTTGAGTAACAAAGTTAAAGCCTCAGTGACCAAAAGCAATAAAAGTCTTTTTTCATTCAGGCTTTGTGACCATCAGGTGTTGGCTGGGGGTCATCTTTTCTTAATCCAGGACCCAGGTGGATGGGGCAACCCTTATCTAGAACTTCATGGTTCCTCTACCGCAGGAAAAGAAAGCCCCGGAGAATTTCTTTTCAGCAGGTAAGTGCTCTGGCCTGGAAATGACAGATACCACTTTCATTCATGAGTCACTGGCCCAAACTAGTCACATGGGCTCACTCACCCCAGGGAAGGGAGTGCAATCCTACCTCTGACTGGGAAGGTAGAGAGCCAGAACGATTTGATGAGCAGTGTGAACAGCTCTCACACTAATCAAATAATCATACACTAATGAACATATAATTATAAGCTAAGATAATAACACTTAAGGAAATGAATAAAGGTCCTAGCCAAAACACAGAAGAGGAAGAGGAGTGCAAATCATTTAGCCTGGAGAAGAGAAAACTCAAGAAGGCCACGAGATCCACCTTCAAATATTTGATGAGTTGCCCTGGTAAAGAAATGGGCTTTACCTATGGGATTCCAGGAAGTAGAAGACAGAGAGAGAAATAATCTGTCTCACGTCAGTGAAAGATATGTCTTAGAATTTTCTGAAAATGCTGCCAGTGGAGAGTGGACATCAGAGATGATCAATCAGAATCTTGGGAGGTGGAGCAGGAGACCAAAAATACAACCATGTGAGGAAGCTACTACTGAAGACAGACAACTACAACACAGACTCCTACAGCCACCTGTGGCCGTGCCACGGGGGCCCCAGAAACAGTGGCTGTAAACAAATCCAAGGGCACATCATGCTGGATGCCACTCTTCTCTCTCACTGAGTTTATTCATCTGCATCTTTAACCTGCAGCCCAGCTGTGGTCACATCCTCTAACCGCTGCCAATGTTAAAAGGGGAGCACAGTACTCGCAATAAGGGCAAAAGAAGGACTGACTTCATGGAGCACATTTTCAAAGCATGTACATCCCATGCCAAAGGCTCTCTGAGAATTGGCTCTACGATGCATCAAGGCGCAGGTGGAATGTCTTATCTGTTATCTCATCCAGTGCTCTTGGCATCTTCACGTACATAATACTGGCCCCATTTTACAGATGAGAAAATCAGGGTAAATAACAGTCAACTAAATTGTTCATGGTCATGATAGCTGAGCTGGGACCCAAATTCAAGTTGATTCCATATTCTTTTCATTATCCTATGCTGCCTCCCACCACTAAGAGTGCTCTTTTAAGAGAACAAACCATTTAATATCTTCAAGCCTTTAAAATTGCCATGTACGACACTACGGGAAATAGTGGAAGCTTATTTCTCTCTCTAAAAATATAACTGATTCTATTTTGGAATGAAATGATTTCCAAAGCAGATGAATAGCTGATTTTAGCTACCCCTGAGGAATGAGGTATATGAGCAAAGTGGGTCATGGATCATAGGAAAGGCATGATTAAAAATGACTTAAAAAAAAAAAGCTGTGTAGTGCTGTGACACCTAGCTACGTATGCACACACGTGTATGTGTTGCACACTTTAACTCTTAGCCCATTTCCAGAGAGTAACCCACAAGTGCTTTAATCACAACAACATCCTTGGCATTCTTCAAGAGCACAAGACAAACTCTGAGAACATTCCTACCTACTTAGATGCACAGTCTAATTTATGTATTTTAATCTAACAGGAAGCCTTCATTTTAAGTCAAATCCCCTAAATTTCTATGACTAGGTTGGGGAGCCAGACTGACAGTGACTGAGAGCGTCGTGACCAAAGGAAATCATAACCACAAAGCCATAAGCTCTTTCTGAGGTCTGAAGCAGGAAAATCTTTCTCCTCTGACACAGTATCTACAGTAGTTACCCCCCTTCTCTGTGTAAAACTAAGCTCAGATACACTGAGAGCCAGGGAGAAAGAAACATGAGGAATTCCGTGACTTCTCGAAACACAGCCCCCTCCCCTACCAAAAAAACCCAAAAAACAAAACACAACTGGTATCCCTGAGCCTAAATGATGAGATATCCTGCTTGTGACCCAGCAGCCTAAGAAAATACAACACTGTGGATTAAAACTGGACTTTAGGGTTGTGGTCTATACTGCATATATTACCTCAAAATGACCCCAATGTATACAAAGAAGGCCCCTCTAGAGGATTTTAAAATCATCATTGGCTAGTGACGACCCTGTCTTAAAGTTAGTTTACTTTTGAAAATTTCAAACATACACAAGAGTAGAGATAATAAAATAACAAATCACCACGTAGCCATCACCCAGCTTCAACAATTATGGTTGCCATTGGTGTTTCACTTATGGCCACATTTTTTTTTTCTGTCATAAAGTAAATCCCAGGCATCATATCATTTCACCCATAAACACTTCATGATATGTGTCTAACTGCCAAAGACCTTTTTAAAAACTGCAACCACCCATTCTCACATCTAAGTAAAATTAATAAAAATTCCTTATTATTATTGGTTTCACTTTATTTTACCTCTCTTCTAAGATTTTATTTATTTATTTGTCAGAGAGAGAGGGAGAGGGAGCACAAGCAGGGGGAGTGGCAGGCAGAGGAAGAGGGGGAAGTGGGCTCCCTGCTGAGCAGAGAGCCTGATGCAGGACTCGATCCCAGGACCCTGGGATCATGACCTGAGCCCAAGGCAGAGGCTTAACTGACTGAGCCACCCAGGCGTCCCTGTTTTACCTCTCTTCTAATATGTGTGAATATATGAGTGTGTGGCGTGCGTGCTCCGACGCACGCGGGCAGCAGACACTGCCGACGCCCTTGCCCCACTCTTACAGCCGTGGGAGGCAGTTTCCCGCAAGCTGGCAGCTTCCCTCCTCCAGGCCGGTGAGTCTGCTCCTTTGCCTGAGCGCCGGCTCAACTCTGGAACCACCAGGAAGTACCTGGGACTTGATGCACAAGAATGGACACCACTGGAGGTGGCCCTCACCCACTGGAGGCCAGGAATCCATAAGTAAATGTCCCAGCTTCCCCATACCTGCGGGGACAACTCTCAAATGGGTTCTACACAACTTCCCAGAGGCTCTCACAAGATCAATCTGCTCATTAGCTCAATAACAAACACTTCACTGGCTTTTCTCTCTTCCCTGTTTTAACTGCTCTGTTTCCTTACCTGTGCTTCTTGGTACTACACTGGGGCAGTTCTTGTTTCTGGAGCTGTGTGTGCATGCGTAGCAGTGTAGACAGGCTCATCTCTAATAACTCTGAGGGAAATTATAACATGTCAGCTGTATAAGCGGCCATGAGAACAGAAGCATAAGCCAATGATAATTACTCATTCTTTCCCACAATCAAGGTATAGATCTAGTGTATGTGGCTTATAAAACTGTTTCTGAGCATAACTCTCAGAAAAAGTTCATCATCTTTCTTCACTCAACAAGCCTGTTTTCCACTGCATTTACAGTTAGTACCTCGCCTATTCATTTATCGCTCTGTTGATAGTCTAATTCTCATTTCCCAAAGGACACACTAAAACCTCTTCTAACTCTGGAAACCTCTGGAGACATGAAAATTTGTATGTTACTTTGAAATAGGCATTTCTTCCTCAAACTACAAAGAAAATGATGGGGAGTAAGGTTTGAGGAGAAAAAGCCTGGCTTCCCAGTTTACTGCGGGAACCGATCTTCAGAATGGAGTTCAAGTGCACCAGCCTTATTCATATGTAAAAGGTCAAACCAAATTCACAAACCAAAATAACATTTCTCTTTTAGCCTCCACCTGGGATTATTCTGCCTCTGTTCCTCTAAATTATATGGGAAAAATTGCGAGTGACATATTTAGTCTCTCCGTTCAATGACTTTTGTCCACACTTTCTTTAGTGCAGGGCTCAGACCAATTATCAATTATTTGTTGTCCTGTCAAGTGTCCCTCTGTCTGAAGACCTGTGTACCTCCTAACCTAACACAACAGAAGTTCAACAGATGTCAGCTGAGTGAATGAAGAGATGGTAGAGCCTAAAGACAGAGTTTATAAGAATCCTCCAGGATGAAAACCGCCAGTGATATGCTTAGACTGATAGAGTCAATTTGACGTTATCATTTCCAGACACAATAAAAGACTCCAGAGTCACTCTAGCTGCAAGCAAAGGAATCCTATTACATCCGCAGAAGAGATGGAAGGGGGAAGCTAGGACCCTGTTAATGAGCTGGCCATAAACTAACTATGTGGTATCTACACAAAGGCATCTCTCATTCTCCAAGAATAATTCAAGTCTAGGACATTTTCCAAAGCACCGGTTTTTAGCCAACAATCATAGCCAGAGATCAGAAGAAAAGCTACTACGTAATTACAGTGTGCTCTAAGATCAAAGCCTAACAACTGCTTTTAAAAAAATGATAATAGTGCATTTTTCCTTTGATGAGCAAGAACAAACCCCCGTAAATAAATGGATTGTCTTACCAAGCAATTTCTAATAACTGCCAGGAGGTGGCGCCCATACCCTATTCATCTACCTAGCATTTCTAGCTGGGACCAACCCTCCAAAAATCCTAAAACAGAGGCTTAGCAAGGGGGTAAGATTTGATAAGACTGTATTACAAGCAACCTCCCCTGGGGAGGAGGGGCTGTAATTCAAGATGCCACCCAGGGACTCGTACCTTTGCCTTTTGGTTTCCCGGAGAAAATCTGTTGGTAACTCAAGAACTCACAGGCTCCATCTAGGTTGAGCTAAGACTAAAAAGATGCTTTGTCTGGGCAGGCCGTGTGATTGACAACTGATTCGCAAAGTATGTTGAAGACCTTGCTGCAAGGTACAGGCTTGCAACGCACAGCTTTACTGAATAAAGTTTCAGGTGGCAGGAATAAGGGGTATAGAGAAGGTAGAGGAAATAGTCCTTCATGTTACAAGGTTAAGGCACTACCCTTTCTGAAAACAGATTCTGACTAGAAATAAGTACACTAAAAGATTTAAGGAAACAAGGCTATTAATAAAAAGGAAATTGATTTTTAAACCTGGCTTCAATTGATAAAATCAAAACAAATACTGATTTACACCGTATGCGCCATACGAATGTATGTTTTGCAGCTCCCAGAGAATGGCCCTAGTCTTTTTCTCATTTGTTCCCAGTAGTCATTCTGGGAAGAGCATTAGAGTTCTCATTGCGCAGACATGGGAATTGAGGCTCTTGGTGGCCAAGTGACCGGCCAATATAATTGCACAAAATATCTCCATGGTTCTTTGGCCTAAATTAAAAACTAGTCTGACCACCCTCAATAATCTTCAAGAAAGGAAACTTGTGTCATTTGGATTCCTTACCAGGTTACTACTTGGTTTGTTGTAGGGTGGGCAGGAAGGTCAATAAAGGGCTCAAAAGGTAAAGCCTGCTCTGTTAGGGGCAGTCTACAGACGATAAACCTAGGGGTCTTGGTTATGCCTACACTGGCTGGGTTATTGATGACGTGCCCTCTTTCTTTATCTACCAGCAAAATAAACATAGATCATTCCTAGGAGATAACTAGTCTTTAAGTGTCATGTCAATGGTTATTAATAAATTTTGCACATGGCTTGTTGCTGTAATGCCTAATACATTAATAGTGATGACCTCCTGCCTACATTGCCTTTATCTTCATTTAAATAAATCTTATTTCAAATATTAATACCCTCAATCAAGTTTCCAAACAACAAAGTAGTAACACCCTAAAATACGCTATTGAAAAAAATAACTCAGTTAACAAGTCTTAAAAGTTTTACCATTATATAAAACCAGAATGTTCCACACCAAAGTCTGGATTAGTACAACTACACCCATACCTATAATTTAAGGAAGGATTGGGGGATCAAATAAGTATTTCCAAGCAAAACAGACATAGAATAAAAGTACTGACAGCGTGACAGACTAATAAAGAGCAGAATCTACTTCAGAGCCACAATTGTCTACCTGATAATTACTTTCAGTATCTGGGTAAAACATACTTTATTGTTCGAGCTTGAAAACGTTCACATCAAAAGAAGCCAGACTTAAAAAACAACCAGTCAAAGCCTTGTGCGGAGGTTGAAATTTGCAGTTTAAAAGCATGAGTAGATCATTTGAAAGAGGGTCAAATTGTTGCAGTGTTTTTAAATCTGCGCCCACACAGTAAAGAAGGGAAAGTCAGAAAGAAAGTCAAGAAGTGAATCTCTTGGGCACCTGGGTGGCTCAGTGGGTTAAAGCCTCTGCCTTTGGCTCAGGTCATGATCTCAGCATCCTGGGATCGAGGCCCGCATCAGGCTCTCTGCTCAGCAGGGAGCCTGCTTCCTCCTCTCTCTGCCTGCCTCTCTACCTACTTGTAATCTCTCTCTGTGTCAAATAAATAAATAAAATCTTTAAAAAAAAACAAAACTGAATCTCTTAAAGATGAAGTGGGAAAGTGATATTTGGAGAGACGGTTTTTTTCTTCTACTTCTACTTGTCTCCCAACCATCAAAAACTGGAGCAAGAGTTAGTGGTGTGGGGTTGAAAAGGGCGATTCAATATCCTAGCCAGGAATTGTGAACTAACACGGTGCCTATTAAGGGAGAAGTGAGGGGCTTTTTTTTTTTTTTAACTTTGTAGTGTTGAAGATTATTGTTTGAATTGGTCGCCATTTCAGTAACTCTTGGATTCCTGGGGACAAAGTTTAAGCTGTATGTGTGTACCCCAAAGAATGAATGGGTCATCGATGACTAGAGCCAGATCGGACTTTCAAGGTTACATACTCTCATGGGATAGAGCAGGTTGCTGAAGCCCAGGCCAAGATGACACAGCATGACACCTGCCACAGGTGCTAGGAATGAATCTAAAGTCCTTATCCTCAATCCAGGGCTCTCTCCACTCCACAGGTGGGTCTCTAGCCAGGAGTTTGTGGAAAATATGGGTTCCCAGTCCCCACTCGGGACTGATACATAATCTCTAAGGATATATATGTGTTTTAAACTAGAAATACTGAAATGCTTTGAAAAATTGAGACTGTCTGCCCCCTCACTCAATTTCAAAGCAGACATTTAATCTCATGGATTCAAATAAGGCAACGCTGTCAAGTGAGAGGAAGGGGTTTGTTGTCCCAGTAATTCTCTAAGATCTTTAATGGCTGAGGTTACCTATTCTTCCAATCAAGGAAGACACAACTTTGATGAAACTTTTGGAAACATGACAGTATTTGAGATTCAGGAAACATAGGACATCTCTCATTCCTCGTGTCTGGGGGATTCATTAACACATGCAAACTCCCACTTGTTCATTTTGCTTTGAATGAACAAGATCTGGGTTTTGGGGGGGTTTTTGTTTTTGTTTTTTGCTAGATTTCTTCCAGTTTCTTTATTTCACACCCTCTATCTCTCTCCACCATGAGATAGTGGCTGATTTTTGTCCTCTACTTCAGTCTTAAACTTGGACAAAACAATTGTGTAATCAGTTGAGAATCCTTGAGGGCTCTTGGCACATGCCACTCCTCACTTGGGAGCACATATGTAGGTCAGTGAGTATCGGCTGTGGGGCTGACTTGGCAGCCAAGCCATAGGATCTGTGGTGATGGGCACAATTACAGCTCTGTCCCCGAAACCAAAGATTACACAGTTTGAACAGAAGTCTACAATTTCCAAAGCTATCAACTGTCCCGAAGGCAAATTTAGACACAGTGGATTCAGTACAGACACTCATATTCATACAGTGGCCCTTCCAAAATTCCAGTCGGATTAGGATTTATAGGTAAGTGGAGAAAAGACTAAATGACAAGAATTCTTTTTAAGAGATGATGCATGCTTGAGAAAGGTCATTAAGAGGCTCAAAGCCAAGTGCAGTGTGAATTTAAGATGCAGAAACTCCATTTTTAAGGCAGTGACAAAAATGATCTTTGTGCACAGACCGAAGTCTTATCGTGAGAGGTGCTTTCAGATCAGAAATTCCAGAATTCCATTTTAAACATGAGGAGGTGGTGGTCTGGAGAAGTCCTCCCCAAAACCACAGGAAGTTTGCAGTGTTTCCACTAGAGGTCGGGCATTCCTAAGTTTCTTTCATTCATTCTTTCTTTTCTTTTTTTTTGAACAGTTGTTGGACTGACTCCAACCAAAAAAAATGAGAAGAAAAAGGCCTGAAGATTGGATAGATTGGATATAATTTTTAATTCACACTTGATTTTACTGAGATGCTTTCAAAGTGAGTCATAAAATGGATTTGGGTTTCAGAACAGTACTACTCACTGATGAATCCAAAATGCCCACGTTTGCAGCAAGCCTGTTCAAGTGGTGGGATGTCACACATCCACTGACAAAATTCCTTAGCTTTGGTATGAAGAAGGCACACAGAAAAGAAAGATGCCTAAGAGATAACGTGGACGATGTGACAGATTGTGAATTTAGGATACAAAAAACTTGAATGTGAACTCTTCCTTCATGATTTATTAGCGATGTGACATTCGGAGAAGTTTCTTGGCTTTCTGAAACTTTAGTTTCCTCTTTTTTTTTTTTTTTTTGAATGAGGATACTACCACCTCTTTCACAAGGCTATTATGAGGCATGGTGGAGAAAAAGTTTCAAAAAGCTTTCAATATAGTTTCCAGAAATGTACAGATGTTGAGAAAATGGAATTTTCTTTTCTTTTTTTTTTTTAAGATTTTATTTATTTATTTGACAGAGAGAGATCACAAGTAGGCAGAGAGGTAGGCAAAGGTGGAGGGGGAAGCAGGCTCCCTGCCGAGGTCATGACCTGAACCAAAGCCTGAGGCTTAACCCACTGAGCCACCCAGGCGCCCCTGGAATTTTCTCTTTAAAATAGCATCTGTTCACACTTCTCTAGGTCAGTAAAGAACACTGGTCTTATTTGAGCATGAGACTTTTTTTTTAAAGAAATGTAACAGTATTTTTCTATCTATTCAACCATCTCCCTCCCTCCTTGTTCTTTTCTTTTGATTTTAGTTTCCCCATGCTTTGTAAGTGTCAAGTAATGTGGGCTGAATGAGTGAAAGCTCATGACAAACTCTGGCAGCTTTGTAAGGAACAGAAAACACTTTAAATGAAAAGTTACCACAGTGTACTTGGTTGGTAGGATGACAGAGGAAGGGACTGGGGGTGGGGGTGGGTGGGTAGGAAATGGAGGAGAAAAAGACAGATGTACTAATTTTTATGGTCAGTTTTAGCTTAATACCATCTCTCCTGTTCTCTGATGACTTTGATATACAAGCAGAAGGTAGTGAAATCACAGGGGTGCCTCCGGGTGGCTCAGTCGTTAAGCGTCTACCTTTTGGCTCAGGTCATGATCCCAGGGTACTGGGATCGAGCCCCGCATTGGGCTCCCTGCTCAGTGGGAAGCCTGCTTCTCCCTCTGCCACTCCCTCTGCTTGTATTCTCTCTCGCTGTTTCTGTCAAATAAATAAATAAAATCTTAAAAAAAAAAAAATGGTAGTGAAATCACAGATACCAAATAGATTCTGTCTTGTTACCACAGTGGTTTTCTTTTTTTCTTTCTTTCTTTTTTTGCTTAATTAATTTATTTATTTGACAGAGAGAGAGAGAGAGAGCGTGCGCGCACAAGCAGGGAGAGCGGCAGGCAGGGGGAGAGGGAGAAGCAGGCTTCCTGCAACCAGGGAACCCGACATGGGGCTCTATCCCAGAATCCTGAGATCATGACCTGAGCTGAAGGCAGACACTTAACCGACTGAGCCACCCAGGAGCCCATCACAGTGGTTTTCTAACTAGCATGGAGAATCATCTGGAGAAATTATTAAGACGTAGATTGCTGGACCTTGGCCTCCAGAGTGCCTGCTTCATTGGTCTGGTGCAGGGCTCAAGAATTTGCATTTCTAGGGCGCCTGGGTGGCTCAGTGGATTAAAGCCTCTGCCTTCGGCTCAGGTCATGATCTCAGGGTCCTGGGATCGAGGCCCGCATCAGGCTCTCTGCTCAGCAGGGAGCCTGCTTCCCCTTCTCTCTCTGCCTGCCTCTCTACCTCCTTGTGATCTCTCTCCCTCTGTGAAATAAATAAATAAAACTTTTAAAAAAAAAAAAAGAAAGAAAAAAAAAAAGAATTTGCATTTCTAGGAAGCTCCCAAATGATTCTGAAGCTGTTGGTCCAGGACCACACTTTGAGAACCAGTGGTTGAGCACAGCCACAGAATTTACAATCCAACTGTGGGAAAGAAAAGGGACTCGTGATAAGAAACCCAGGCCCTAGTTCTGGATCTTTCATTAATTCCCCCCACATGACGGGGACGGTCATTTGCTGTCATACCTTCATTTGCTCACTTGTGAAAGGAACAGTGTCTGTTTACCAGTGAGGTCAAATAAAGGTCAAAAAAGAAACAGGTAAATTAAAACTTTGGAAAGTTAGAAAATGCTCTGTAAGAATTCAAAGTATCATGATCAACAATTCCAAACAGCACAGGATAATAAATCCGCCTTTGTGTCAACCTGAGGACATCAGGGAACGCCCAGATTGCTGGTTGAGTGTTTCTGTGTGTGCGGGGGAGGCTGTTTCTAGATGAGATTAGCATTTGAACTGGGCTCAGTAAAGTAGATTGCCTTTTCCAGTGTGGGTGGGGACAGATAAAAAAATAAATTAATTTTAAAAAATGGTGGAGGAAGGAGGAATTTGCCCCTTTTCTCTTTCTCACTGCTCAAGCTGAGGCATCTCATCTTATCTTTTCCCATCCTCGAACTAGGATTTACATCACAGACTCCCCCTCGTTCTCAGGGCTTTAGAGCAAACTACCAAATGGCACTGCTCCTTTCCTGGGCCTCCAGCTTGTAGGCGACAGATAGTGGGGACTTCTCAGCCTCCGTAACTGCATGAGCCAATTCCTCATAAATCTCCTTTTATATTCTATTGCTTCTGTTTCCCTGGAAAATGCTAATACACAGCCATTACTTTTTTTTTTAAGATTTTATTTATTTATTTGACAGAGATCACAAGTAGGCAGAGAGGCAGGCAGAAAGAGAGGAGGAAGCAGGCTCCCTGCTGAGCAGAGCCCGATGTGGGGCTCAATCCCAGGACCCTGAGATCATGACCTGAGCCGAAGGCAGAGGCTTTAACACACTGAGCCACCCAGGCGCCCTACACAGCCATTACTTAAGAAGTTTTCTAAAAATTAGTGAGTGACAGCCCTAGGTTCTATTCCAGGTTCAGCCTCTGACCTACTCTGGATACACACTTGACCTTTCTGGGCCATAGTGTTCCATCCAGCAAAGGATGATCTCTAAGGTGTTTCAAATCTAAAAACGGATGGTTCTATGGTTAGAACAGGAGTAGGGACTGGGGCTGTGGGCAGGTCTCAATAGAGGGGACATTGTCTGCCCCCTCCCAGAGCTGGCGTGCATCACCCAGGAGTAACCCGAGGGCACAAGCTTTGCACTTCAGTATTAACCAGTCACAGAAGCCAGGTGCGCCCTAGCCCCTGCCAGCTCTCAGCATGAGCTCTCCAACATTCCAGAATCAGCCTCCACACGACCTATCGTTACCATAGAATAAACGTCATCACTGGAGATGACGCCCTAGATGGTCTAAAGCCCTAGACCATCCACTCAGTTGATGAGTGCTTGAGATTCTGGTCTAAGGTATCTCCTATCATGCCCTGCCTGTACGTCCCACTGCCACGTGTGTCATCGTCACCGTGCAGGTCAGGTCCTCACATCTCTCAAGGGACTACTGCAATAGCCCTTAATGGGATCCTACGCCCCAGCATCATTACCCAGCATAACCCACCAAAAGGACCTTCTGACAGGAGAGCTCTAAGCCTATCATTCGCCTGCTCAAAATTCTTTGATGGAGCCCCATCCCTCTCAAGGCCTCTGACATTCAGAGGCCAACCACTATTTCAACCTTGTCCTACTGTTCCCTTATGGTCCTCTGTGGCCTCAGCTCCAAAGTGAAACCCCCAAACTATACCAGTCCCCCAAATATGGCCTGGGCTTCCTGGCTCCCAAGCCTTTGCTCATTCTCTTCTTTTTGCCCTCTGTCTTCGCCTGGTGAAATTCTGCCAATTCGACTCCCATGAGTTTTTACCTCCTTGCCCCCCACAGACATGGTCTTTCCTCTCTTTCCACAGCCTTTGATTCACCTGATAGGAAATTTCATGAGATTTATGGTGTGACGGGTATTAGAGCTATTTGAATTCACTTCCGTGTCTCACACAAGATCATGAGGTTTTCGAGGACAGGGGTGGAGCCGTTATTCATCACCTCTGTCCCTGAGCTCACTGCCTAGGGGGAGGCTACCGAACCCTAGAACAGTCTGTCTGGATACGGAATGCGTCACTGGAACATGAACTAGCTTGTACAACACTGGCATTATGTCTGCACAATGAAAGCAGTGTTAGGTTCATACGCAATTTTCCAAGAATGTTAATATTTTGTACAACCAAGGAATAACCACTAAACAAAACATGCTCAAACACAGCAGAATGCAGCATCCCGCGGACAAAATGATGCTCACACTCCTCTTCACTCAGACTGGAATGTGATCTGTCATGGAAATGCTTATCTTTTGATTATTATTATCTATGATTTTAGGGCATTCTATCTTTATCTCCAAAATTCAACAACTCCATCCTTTTGTTTTTTCCTAAAAAGCTCTTTGTCAAGCCTTTAACGTTTGTTTGTTTGTTTGTTTTTTTCAAGGTAAAGTCCTATACTGGAGAGATATTTATTTTTCAGTATTGCTACTGTTTTTGTGAATACCCTGGTTACAAAGTCAAATAGGTTTCGAGTGATGAGCACACAAGCCCTGTCCCTTTTGGAAGGCAATTTGGCAGCATGCGAGGATTTTAAGGAATCCTCCTTATTCCGTTAACTGCACTGTTACATAAATGTCTAGACTGGTACTCCACCAAGGACAGAAGTCAGGCTGCTGTTTGTAAAAAAGGAACCATTACCAAGCCCCTCAATACAATCCCTTTGCATGTCAGTGACTAGGCTAGCTCTCAAGGAACCAAAACCCAGAGAGGCAGGGATGGAGCTGTTCTGCTAGAATCCAGAAGTGCCAAAGGAAAGGCTCCTGGGGACGACAGAGCAGGAGCCTTCTCTTGTCCCCTGCGCCCTGGCTGCAGAGCTGGAGGGTCCGCTCTGATGCACACGCTGCCTGCGCTTCTGCAAGCCCCGACCTGCCTCCCAGGGTCTGCGAAGGGGTCGAAGTAGTCAAATGAGTGAGTAAAGCGACTAAAGGGGACAAGAGAAGCCGGGGCTGCCCCAAGCAGCCACAAGAATCCAAGTGACTCAGTTTTCCTGGAGAGCTGAGTGTGTCTGGCAAGTGCTAGTGCCAGAGGCCTCTGGGCTTCGGAAGGAGGGGACATCTAAGGGAAAGCAGCATAGACAATGGGAAGGAAAAAAAAAAGATAAAAATAGAGGTAGGGATCAACACAGAGTATCTGCTATGAACCAAGTTGATTTTTTGTTATCACAATATTTACATGAAAACAATCCTTTAGCCTGAGGCTTTAAACTCAATTTACAAGAAAAGAAAAATCAGGCTCAGTGGTTAAAGGACTTGCCAAGAGTGACCAACACAGGGTTGCCTGACTCGCAAAGTTCACCTGCTCAGCAGTGGTGGTTTCCAAACTGAGCAGGGGTGGGGGTGGGGGGTGGGAAGGACTGGAGGCTGGGCTATGTGAGAAGGGCAAGGAAGCCCCCTGCACCCCAAGGGCAGAACCTGGGCCTCCCGCCCCCGCTTCAACCACCTTTTATCTGTTTTACAACTCCAGCTGCCCCTGCAAACTCTATCTGAAGAAAGAGTACTGCAGCTTTAAAAGAGAGGGAAAGGAGGTTTGAAAATCCCTGCCTCATATCCAGCTGGCTATTCCCCAATTCTGCCTGAGGCTGGCCTTCAGCAGAAAAATAAATCAGTGCTTACAAAAGATCTACTCTACACAGAACGCTGTTGGGGGGGCTCCCAATTCCCTGCTCTAATCATTCTAAAGCTATCTAAAAAAGACTTCACTTTTCGCCAACTTTACTCGCTCATTTGACTACTTCGACCCCTTCGCAGACCCTAGGAGGCGGGTCGGGGCTGGCGGAAGCGCAGGGGCGGACCCTCCAGCTCTGCAGCCAGGGCACAGGGGACAAGAGAAGCCGGCGATCCCCAAAGAACTCTGAGTGAGACGGTGGACACCTGACGCTGGGAGGCCTGTCAGGGGTCCTCTCTACGCCTCCTCTCCGGGCCGTGTCTGCGCGACCTAGTCAGGTGGCCAGGCTACATGGTCTTCGCTGCTCTTTCTGACTGTCGGAGTCCAGACAGAGAAGGTGCTGTGTTGTCGAGTGCAGGGAAAGCGGAGCCGTAGGAAGAGTGAGGCAGGAGCAAGGCAGAGCGAGCAGGGGGAAAGCCCACGCCTCCCGGGTCCACGCAGGGGCAAACACGGACCCTCCGGACAGACGATTTCTCTCCAATTCAGGCGTCCTGAGCAACACGCGGAAACAAAGAGGAAACGCAGACAGACTGAGTGCTGATAGAACTCACGCAGAATGGAACCAAATACGTCTTTAATTCCCCTGAAATAACGCCTAACAACACAAAAGGTAATTTCAGACCACTCCGAAGCCCTTTCAGAGCCTAGAGGTGAGTGTGCTGTAGGGAAAAGACACGTGTGGAAGTTTCCGTAGAGCAGTTAGATAGAAAAATAGCAGGTGCTGGATTTACAGTCTCCAGGCAATGAACGATCTGGCACCTCCTCCTTCTGGTACTGATTCTTGCCTCAGACAGACGATGAAGGCCTGCCGAAGAAAGCGTGCGGTCCCAGGGGCTGCTCAGGCTGGCCGTGAGCCCCCCTCCAGCATCCTGCCCGGGGCTTCTCGGCAGCCCCTCCTGGGAGCAGCCTAGCTGGCCTCATCTGCACACATCTGGAGGTACCACCCCTGGGCTACCTGCATGGCACGCAGCCTCACCACCCATTTTCTGTTCCCAGAAATCGATTTAAAACAATCAGAAGGGTCTCTGACATTAGACACCCTTCGAATAGCAACATCTGAAATAACAAATCACTTATCTGAAATCTCTGACGCTGCTGCCTTCCAGATATTGCTAATGTCACTCTCTAACTAACCCTGGCCTCCTAATAACATAACCCATTTACTGAGCATCTTCTTCAGGCCGAAGGTTGTTTCTGTATTACTCTTTGTGATGCCCCTGGGTAACGTGAAGAAATGGATGCTCTGACGTTAAATAATGGCCCAAAGTTTCATAGTTTGTAGATCTGATCCTTGAACCCAGGTACGTGACTTAAAAGACAAAAGTTAACTTACAGACATGACAGGGGTAAGTGGTGACGACTGTCCCCATCTGCTTTCCCCATTCCTCCAGCTCATCCTCACAACACACCCTCTGCTGCTGCCCAGGGAGCAGGCCAAGTAACCGAAGCTTTCAAACTCTAGGGGGTCCAGAAATGAAGAAACTGGAAAAGCTAGAGGCAGACAAGGAAAACTGAACCAGGAGACAGACTTCCAGGACAAAATTTTCTGTCTTTTCCCTCCCGCCAGAAATTCTACCAATTAGGTTCATTTTCACAATTATAAAAAGACAATGGAAAATTGCTTCTTGGGAGTCAAGGCTTGAATTACCATGTACTCCTAAAATAGACATGTTCAATCAGAGCACGACCTTCTCACTGCAGCGCGACCACCTGCCCTGCCAGAAAGGGAGTTCTGTCAGAGGGGACAGAGTGATCTGCGGATGGACAAAGTACCATGGTGGGACATCAGAGTGCTGGAAGGCCCAGAGGACAGAAGTTAGAGACAGGGAGGCTGCAACAGGGGGTGCCAGGGAGATGACTCTTGTCAAATGTCCAAACTGCTCCCTTCTTTCCCTCTCCCTCCCTGCAGCACGGACTCCGGCTCCTCAAACACAGGCTGGTAGGACTAGTATTACAGTCCAGCTGCAAATGGAGTTAACACAGCACTTGTGAATGCCTTGGGATGTTTTTACATAAGATATGTAATTTGAGGGGTGCCTGGGTGGCTCGGTCGGTCGGTTAGGCGTCTGCTTTTGGCTCAGGTCATGATCCCAGGGTCCTGGGACGGAGCCCAGCATCAGGCTCCCTACTCAGCAGGGAGTCTGCTTCTCCCTCTCCCTCTGCCGCCTGCTCATTCTCTCTCTCTCTCTCTCAAATAAATAAATAAAATCCGGAAAAGCAATAAAATATGTAATTTGATTCTAAACAAATGAATATATACCCATCATATTGCTAAATGTGAGGCTACCAAGAGACATCATTAGTAGCAAGCCAAAAGATGCTAATTACAGGCAAACCATAAGAGACTCTTAATCTCACAAAACAAACTGAGGGTTACTGAGGGGTGGGAGGGTAGGGATAGGGTGGATGGGTTATGGACACTGGGGAGGGTATGTGCTATGGTGAGTGCTGTGAAATGTGTAAGCCTGATGAGTCACAGACCTGTGCCCTTGGGGAAATAATAAAAAAATAAATAAATAAAAATAAAGCAGGAAAAAAAAAGATGCTAATTACACATGCCCCAAACAAGCTTGATGGTATTAATCCAAAGGAAAATAGGGAGTGGGGAATTGGCTTAAATTCTTCTTATTTTTTTTTTTTTAAGATTTTATTTATTTATTTATTTGAGAGAGAGAGCATGAGCGGGGTGAAGGGTAGAGGGAGAAGCAGACTCCCCGCTGAGCAGGGAGACCGATGCAGGGCTCCATCCTGGAACTCCAGGATCATGACCTGAGCCAAAGGCAGACATTAGGCAGACACTTAACCTACTAAGCCACGCAGGTGCCCCTAAATTCTTCATTCTTCCTTTTTTTTTTTTAAGATTTTATTTATTTGACAGAGAGAGACAGAGAGAGAGAGGGAACACAAGCAGGGCGAAAGGGAGAAGCAGGCTTCCCACCGAGCACAGAGTCCAATGCGGGGCTCCCAGGATCCTGGGATCATGACCTGAGCAGAAGGCAGCTGCTTAACAATCGAACCAGGTGCCCATAAATTCTTCATTCTTAATAGAAGTTGTTTCTAAATGTAGTTGAGAAGAGGAAGAATCCTGGAGAGTGCTTTCCACTGCTTCACTTGAATCACTGGTTTCTCCCCAAAATAAGACTCAGTAGAAAAAGTATACAGGGCCCTAATTTTCATCGCACGGTGGGACTATTAAAATGGGATTTTGCCAACTGACTTCACTACTCTCACACTTTCAAATACCCACCTAGAAGTTATCCTAACAGACCTAGGAGCAAATGCAAATGACCAGGCTTTATTAACAGTAAAGTGCAAGCCCAGGGAGGTGTTACCAGGGTGACGGTGAGGACAGCATGAGGTCCAAAGGGGTGAAGAGCACCAAGCCCGCTGAAAGGGCCTGGCCATTCCTACTGAGCTGGTGATTCCCCCAGTCATCTTTCAGGGCTTTTCCTTCTCTGTGTGCATGACGGAAACATTCCATCGCTCACATTCATCCATCTCAAAAGCGTATGGGTCCTTAGAACTTCTAGTTGAACCACTTCCTCTGGCATTCATGAAAACTGAATGCCCGAGAGGCATCACAAGTACAGGAAACTCACAAAGCTAGTGAGTGTCTAGATGAAGGTTTCCGAATTCTTCAACCTGTGCTCTGACGTCCTCGTTTAAGAGTCAGGCACTACCACACAGAGGTGGTGAAATGGGCTATAAGCGTATAAATATAAATTCCTTACAGGGCAGCCTGACCAACACACTAAGGTCAACAATCAGCTGACATTCGACTTCTATGCTTTCTACTAAACAGAGAAGACAGAATTTGATAATATAATACCATAGATTTTTGACACATTTATAAGCTAGTAGTTGTTCAAAGTGAAATCTGCATTTTTATGCATATTATTTTCACACTGAATATTCTGAGCTCTGGTTTATTTATAGGTGGCCTTAACCAAGCACATTTAAAATAAAGAAAATCAATATTACCTGCAAAGAAATTCTGGTTAGAACAGCTTTAATTTTAATTAATGCCATACAAAAAAAAAAAAGGATCCAATTGGCTTTAAAAACACTGAGTAAATAAATGTCTGATAATCTCTAAAATGACTTGCAGCTGGAGAACGCCTAGCTCCATCTACTCAAAATGCTTAACAAAATGCATTTCTCCAAGATAAATCTTCTCTTCTAAGAACTGAAGAGAAAGGAAAAGATTATTCATGGCTGGCTTGGACTTCAAGATTATACAAATTCATATATGTAAAAGGTTAATTTTGAAAATCCAGGACTCATGCCAACCCATTTTATTCAAGTTGATTTCTGGTTTTGAATAAATTAACAGAGTAAGAGGATGAGAAAATATAAAAATCATGGAAATAATAACAGAAATATTTCTACTAGAAGGGTATCCCACGGATAGCCTACTGACCTTTCGTGCAAAAAAAGACAAAAATCACTGTTCCTCCTCTCTACGCTGATATATATTTAGTAGGAATTTGCTTCTGTGGGAACTCTGGGAGTAAAAGTAACAATGTTTTGTGTTGGCAAAACACCCAGCTTCCGGGCGCTTGGGTGGCTCAGTGGTTTAAAGTCTCTGCCTTCGGCTCAGGTCATGATCTCAGGGTCCTGGAATCAAGGCCCGCATTGGGCTCCCTGCTCAGCAGGGAATCTGCTTCCTCCTCTCTCTCTGCCTGCCTCTCTGCCTGCTTGTCATCTCTCTCTTTCCGCCAAATAAATAAATAAAATCTTTAAAAAACAAAACAAAACACCCAGCTTCATCAAGAGAATCTTGGACAGTAAGAACAGAGTCAGATCACTGAGGGACTGAGGGACTTGAATCCCAAAGGCAGAACTTAAGAGTTCATCCTACGAAACCCCGTCATCCAACTTTCCTCAGACCGCAAGCTTCCTCAGTGCAAGAACAATGTCCCTCAGTACCTAAGGCCCTCAGTATAAAAAAGTTCAGTGGACACTTGTTGGATTAAAGAAGAAAAAATAAATTACTAAAGAATGTCAGGAGGTGTAATAAGACCTCAAATAACTTGGCAAAAACTATGAGGGAAAGTTTACAGTTGGACTTTGTTAGCAAAATGGGAAAGAATGGCGTATGGGAGAAAACTTTCTAGACGAGGTAATATCTTGAGTTAACCTATGAAAAAAAGAAGGTGGTCTGGCTATGTGGGGTGATTTCTAGAGCTACTTCTGCTATTAAACTATCTGGGGAAAAAAAACAATGCACTTTTCTGTTCATTAATTCCCTTGTGTATTAAACGAGAAGAGACAACATATAAAGAATTTTCAATTCTAACAACTGGATTAAAATAGCTCATGTTTAGAACAATGTGACTTAATTGTAGTACACAGACTACATGAAGGCGGAAATTATAAAATAAATATTTTTAAGACTGTCATTTACAATTTTTAACCTTTTGAAAGCATCAGCACTTTGTTAACTTTTGCCATCCCTTCTCCAAAAAATCATTCCTTTTTCTACTTTGTGTTCCCACAGCAAGCCATGCCTGTGTTATCGGACGTTCTCATAATCCCCTTCTAGGAGCCACAGAAAAGATGCTCACAAAGTCCTGGGAGGGACACAGAAGAAAAGTCCATCCAAACACTTCTTCCTCCCAATCTTCACCTTCTTATGTCAAGGGGCACCTTCAGATAGTACACGCTCCAAACAGCTTCCCACGAGGGTGTCCAGCTTAGGGCCCCTCCTCTGTGTACTTGCATACTGCTGTGTGCACCCCCAGCATGTCTCTGACCTGCTCCACTTACTTATTTGTCTCCCTGTTACAACATACACTCACGCGAGAAGGGGCCTAGTGGTGCCCTGGCCCACTTCCCACTTTATTACTAGTTCCTTGCACAGTAACTGGCACATTGTAAGCATCCCGAATGCTTTTTGAATGAAGAAGAAAATGAATGGGAAAACAGAGGCCTGGATAAATGTGTGTGTAGGGGAATGCAATTCATTTCGGGCAAATTCTCTTGCCAAGGAAGTAAAAAAATGGGGCGTGGAAGGGACCTCAGAGATCATCTGGTCCAACCCCCTCATTTTCCTGAAGCCAAGGAATCTTGGCATAGTGCCCCATGAAATAGAAAAGAATATTTCAGGAAACATGCAAAAGAATATTAGGAAAAGCAAACATCCTCTCTAATAAATGAGGATACCAGCCCACACAATCTGCAAGTGGAACTTAAATAATTAAAAAATTTTGCATGGCGCTAATTTTACTTGGCATGTGTTAGTGCCTTCAGTGAGCCCACCTACTACCTAGCGGTGTCAAGTCTCCATCATGCAGGCTCAATTACTTAGTATGTAGATCAGGCAAAGATTCTCCCTTGTCTCCCTCCTGTGTTTCTCCGGCCTTTCAATGCTCATTAGCACCTCCAACAGAAGGCTGAGGAAATGAAACTCCAATTTATCAATGTCAACTGTTGAACCAGCAAATTGCATCAATCCCGCCCCCACATGGAAGTGTTTGGACAATTCTGAATCAACAAGATGTTGGCAGCTGTGTTCCTATGGTTCAGTAATTGCATTGTTTCCTACTGTGCTCTACGGGTTGTGAAATGAATTTATTAAATAACCAACACAAAGGGAATGTGATGTGGGCTAGTGGAAACAGCTTTGGGCTGGTATTGGGATTCTGTCTTTAGAGTCTCCCACTTTGCCCACCAGCCTTGACAATAGTTTTTCTGGTCCTCACTTTCCTAACCGCCTAAGAAGACAATTCTGCCCTGGGTAGTAAAGAAATCTACGGTAACTAAAATAGCCTGTTTTAGGTGAAAGTTTTCACCCCACATACAGATTTACCATTGATCATATTCTCTATCTGTTGAAACCTAGTATGTTTACTTCCGGCTCAAATGATGCCTTTTGTGTATAATATCCATGACATGAAAACGGTACACCATTCTTGATAGGATGTACTAGGATCCATACGTCTAACTGGCCATGTCATACTGGAAGACAATGGTTAGAAAAGGAAAATCGAGTCCAGGCACATGAAACACATAACGGAGGAATCAGAACATCCAATTCTATAGTTTTTGGTAAGTTTGCCAGTTGGTATTTTGCTAGTTGTCTTAGGTTATTAAAACTAGCTGATGTTTTGTAAATCTATGCTGATTCTGGCTGTGTGACAGAAGGAGAAATATTTTGAAATGAAGATGGAAAGCTTACTTGCTGTATTATTCCAGCTATCAAAGAAGAAAAACAAACACGTTTAATAAAATCAACCCTATTAGTTAGTCTTCAGCCAGCCTCAGACTCTCAGAAGGCAGGCAGGGTTCGAGAGTACAGAGAATGTCTGCAGAGGGTCACCCTGCGAAGGGACAGATGGAACGTCCCCTTGGTTTGAGCTGGGCCTAACTAGCTCAAGGGCTCTTGGGTTGCTGGAGTATTTTTCCCGGACAAAGCGAGGAGGCCAAGTGACAACGAGACCAGGGAGGACACCTTCTCTTCAGCTGGGAGTCTGACACTCACTCAGGGCCCTCATTTTGGCCTCAATTGTTTTCCTATTCTTTCTTAAAAAGGAAGTAATAGGGGTGCCTGGGTGACTCAGTGGGTTAAGCCTCTGCCTTTGTCTCAGGTCATGATCCCAGGGTCCTAGGATCGAGTCCCGCATCAGGTTCTCTGCTCAGCAGGGAGCCTGCTTCCCCCTCTCTCTCTGCCTGCCTCTCTGACTACTTGTGATCTCTCTCTCTCTCTGTCAAATAATTAAATAAAATAAAATAGAAAAGGAAATAATAATAAAAAAAATAATAATGCTTTATTTCAAACTAAGAAGCAGAATTTCACTCTTCCCAATCTCCCGACCCAATTATTTTATAAACAGGGCTCAATTCCAATCTGACATCACTCAGTGCAATCTACACACAGCCCAGTGGTTCTGGCCAGGTGGTATAATTGCTGGCAGATTATCTACCGTCGGCTGATCATCTCCACAATGGGGATCTTGGCTGTTAGGGTTTCAGATAATTTATGTAAAGCACGTGGCCCAGAGATGAATGTACTAGCAAAGTCTATCACACACGGGCCTGGAATTCTACTTTCCAATCTCTGATTTACACATCATAAAAACCCTGTGAGGTAGGAATTATGGTCACTATCTTGCAGGCAGAGAAGTTAAGTGGCTACCCAAGGACATGACGTTAGAAAAGAAAAGATTTAGGAACTAAAATCGGGACTGGCTTCACTCCAAATCGCACCTGCTTTCTGCAACAAGATGTTGGTGTAAATCTCCAGAATATTTTGTTCTTTCTGGACTGACTGGGTGGTAATGTCTTACAAGGCAGGATTCCAAATACATTAACATCCTGTTTTGCCATCCCCCCACCCTTTCCCCCCAAAAAAGTGGAAAAGTGGAATGCAATACATACACCGAGTTTTATTATTGGAGTTATACATTCTTGGATTCTGGCTAAATGCAAATCTACTTTTTTTTTTTTCTACTTAGGAGCCCTCCAACCAAATTGCAGGTCAACAGCCTGATGAGCAGCACAGTAGAGGGCAAGTTTTTAGAAGTCACCCCCAGTGCTGCACTGAGCACTGGAGATCAGCACCCTGGGCCTTTCTAGAACATGCCGCGGGCTAAGACAGGAGGCCAAGGTTCCAGCTCACATCGGCTGTAACAAGTCATCTCCTCATCTGAGCCAAGTGTTCCCATCTGGAAAATGGTGGGTGTGGACTGGCCGATACCCTGTTTACTGAGGTATAACTTATAGACAATCACATTTATCCCCTTGCTAGACTCTGATGAGTTTGACAACGGTTTACAATTTTAGAACTATAGCCACAATTAAGACACAGAAAATTTCCATCCCCCCCTCACATTTTCTCATGCCCGTTTGCAGTCAATCCCCCTTCCCAGCCCCCAGGCATTTCTGACCTGATTTCTGTCCCTATAGTTTTGCCATTTCCTGACCCGCACATAAATGACAAAGCATGTAGCCTCATGGCTGGCTTCCCTCACTTAGTGTGACACCTTTAATATTCATCCATATCAGTGAATCCATCAAATCAATAGCTTGCTCCTTCTCATTGCCATCCATTACATGGATATGACACTGTTTATCCACTCAACAGCTGACACACACTTAGGCTGTTTCTGTTTTTGCTAATACGAACAAAGGTGTCGCAAACATCTGTGTACAGGTCTTTATGTGGACATACATTCCGTTTCTTCACGGAAATAGGAGTGTGGTAGCTGTGCCATTTGTTAAGTGGATGTGTTTAACTTTCTTACTAGACAGTGTCACACTGTCTCCCCAAGTGGCTGTACCATGTGGCATTCCTGCCAGCCACGTATGGACTGGTTGGTAGTTCATGGGCAGCCTTAGCTAATGACTGTGATGTCCATCCGCATCCCATTCACGTGTGGATTCTTGCATCTCAGTAGCCCCCACAGCACCAAGGGCAGATGCAGATTAAGTACACGAACTCAATGTTGACAGCCCTTCCAGCTTTGGTAGTCTGCCATTCTGTTGTCTTCTCTGGACATCTTATTCTGTGATGGTGGGCACCAAGTAACAGCTTTAGGCTGAAATCACCATAATTTGGAGACAGACTCCACAACTACCACCTACTAGCTGTATAAGGAAACCTCACAGGCTTGGTCTCCTATTTGCAAACTGGCGTGATAATTACCTTCCTCTCAGGTCGTTGGAAGATTAATGGTGTACGTCCTTGGCACATAGTCAGTACTCAGTAAATAGCGATTTTCAGCTTCTACAGTTATAGGCTGACATGGCTGATAAGGAAGTGGTAGGTGATGAACTTGATCCCCTTCCCAAGGTCCCCAGAGACCACTAGATATGTGAAGATGGAGGTCCCCATGCCCCATCACAAGTTTCAAGGTCTCCCTTACATGTTAGGATGGTTTATTCACTCCTCTATTCATTTATAATGTATGCGTACGTGTGCGGTATGACACAGAGAGAGGAACAAAAAAGACACAGCTCCTCCCTTGCTGAGCCTGCCGTCTAATAAGCTCCTCTTAACTGATGTGCAGAAAGACAAAGGGCAGAAGGTTTGCCATGGGCAAGAAGAAAGGCAGAGTGCCAGGACCAGCACTCTAGATCACAGCAAAGCAGCTTAAAGTGGGAGCACTTAAGGGATTTTAGCTCTGATTTTCAGTTTATTCAGGGAAATATATTGTGGGTCTAGAGGTTTCCTGAGTGCTCATGTGTGTGCGTAAGACGGAGAAAGGAGAGGCGAGAAAGGAGGATGAGGAATCCACCGATGGGCATCTGAGCTCTGAATAATGCATTGACACGTTTCATTTTAAGCACTGTTTGTGTTCCATCCCCCCCCCCAAGCTAATTACGTCGCCATTTCGAGCACCCAGCTGTTGCTGTCTGAAACCTGACCTTCACTGTGAAGAGGCTCACAGCTGCAGTGAGCTGCCTACCTAATAATGCAGGGGCTCTTCTCGGCTTCCTACCTCTCCTTCCCTCCACCAACTTAGTGAAATAGGCTGGTTCCCCTAGTTCCTTCTCCCCAAGCCATCTGCCTCTCAGACAAAATGAAAGGAGGAGAGCCGGAAGCAAGGACATTATAGGGGAGCTGGTCAGAATGCTGACTCTCAGGCTGCCTTTAAACCTACTGGATCACAGTCTGTGTTTTAACAAGAGGCCCAGGGATTTTGTAGGCACATTAAGGTTTCGGAAGTGCCAGAATGGGACATAAATCCCAAAGAGTTTTCATTCGTTCCATTCAAGAACCTGACCTAAGAATATGAGAGGGCCAAGCTGATCAGGAGAGCATGAGTTTGGAAAAGCAGTGTGGCGTGAAGGCAACAGCCAGCCCCCGGCGAGCCTCACTTTCTGACATCCATGCACTTGTGCAGTCCCCTCCAAGAGAGTCAGGTCTGTGTGGCAAACTGAACGTGTAAAAGAGTTGACAGCATGAAACTTGGGAAGTGAGGTCATAATTTAACATTTTCTCGCCTTGGTCCCTTGGATCACCTGCTCTGGGGGAAGCTGGTCACTATATTGTGGGTACTCAGGAACTCATGGAGAGGCCCACACAGAGAAGAACTGAGGCCTCCCTCCCATACTGGCACCACTGGCCAGCCACGTGAGTGAGCCTGCCTATACATGGAACCCTCTGGCCCCAGTCAAACTGGCAGATGAACGTAGATGCAACGCCATATTTGCAACTTCAAGAGCGGCCTCCAGCCAGAAGACCCCCACTAAGCTCATCCTAAATGCCTGGCCCTGAGAAACTGGAGGAGATAACAAATGTTCACTGCTGTTCTAAGCCACTACGTCTTGGGATAGCTGGTTACTCAGCTATTAACAACTACCACAAGGACAGAGCACTGGGTCTGAGACTGGGCTTCCCCAGCTGATGGTGGATCTCCACGGTCACATCACCTTGGTGCCTCAGGGGCATCCTCTGGAAAAGGAGCAAGTATGGTTTATCTTCCACACCTTTGACTAGAAAGACGCACTATTAGTTTATATATCACTAAGACCAAGAAAAAGGTGTTGACAAATTCCTACATCATCGATTCTAAAATGCACATGAATTTTAGAGATGTAAAACGGATAAAATACGGTTTTACAGTTGTTCTGCCCACCACACGGAGGTGTTCTAAGGATCAAGGGTGTTACAGATGGGGAGGCACCCAGAGGGGCCAACGAGGCACATCTCGAAGCATCGCAGCTCGAGGAAGGGGAGTGACATCATGGCTCCAGACCAGCTAATTAAACCGGCTCGGCTGGGCTTCGTCACCTCTCTTGCCTCTGGCTCCTATCACCATTGATGCTCAAAATGACTGCTACGAAGCCCAACCGAGAGGGAAAAACAGTCAAGGAAAACCATTTGTGGCACTGCTCCCTAAATTTGCTCGAGCATAAGAAACCACCTGGTGCATTTGTTAAATATACACTCGGGCTCCTCGCTAGAGACTTTGATTCAGCAAATCTGGAGCAGGCATTGGATCCATATTTTAACAAGGGCCCCAGGCCGTTCTTGTGAACACACAGATTTTCAAACCCTGATCGAAACAGGGTGATATCCATCCACTTACTGATATTTTCTCCTTGTATCAAATCATAATAGAAAACTGCAAACATGGACTGCCTTAGCTATGTCCCTGTATAAGAAATGCCATCGACCCAGTATAAGATTTTTCCAAAGGTCCATGTGAAAGAGCTGTCTCACCAAGAGTTTGCCATTGGCTGGAAAACTTAACGGAAGCTATGGAAACTTCAACATTTACAGTATAAAAATTGGCGAAATAAATATATTAAAGAATAGATCTCCTGACAGGCTAACCTGCTTTCTTTTTTATCAGTCAATGCAAGTTGCTAGGCAACCATTTTTCCCTTTTTTGCTTAGACTTCCAGGGATCTTTCACCTAAAATTCATGCCCCCAAACAAGAATGATACCAATAATAATAGTTCTATTCCTTCGTCAAAAAGAAAAAAAAGGCAAACAAAAATCCAGTTGCTGCTAGATAAAACTTTTTTTTTTAAGATTTTATTTATTTGACACAGAGAGAGAGAGATGACAAGTAGGCAGAGAGGCAGGCAGAGAGAGAGGAGGAAGCAGGTTCCCCGCTGAGCAGGGAGCCCGATGTGGGGTCGATCCTAGGACCCTGAGATCATGACCTGAGCTGAAGGCAGAGGCTTTAACCCACTGAGCCACCCAGGTGCCCCATAGATAAAACTTCTTGTGAGGTTTCAGCTTTGTCCTGTATTTTAATGGTCATGTGCATATTCAGGTCTTTTTTCTTTCAAGACCCTCGAGTCCTTTTGGAAGGCAGGAAAGGGAACACATTTTACAATCAATCCTGTTAGTTCTGTTTTGTTCTGTTTTCTCATCACATTTAGACTAAGCAATCACAACCCAGTTTCCCGCAACACCTTAGGAACGCTAACTGTGTCTTGGCAAGGAGACTCTATTTCCTATTCAAGCCAAATACTTAAGAGAATAAACAGAAAATAATTTTAGAGCATCTCTAAAAAAGCTCTTCTTGTCTTTCTCTGGTGGATAACAGAATATTCTGACAATCTGACCCAACTACGGAAGCACAGAAAAGCCAGTAAAACCCTTCCCAACAGAGACAAAATGAAACCAAACCCCCCAAAACCCCAAACAAAACACCCTTGCACTTCATTTTTAAACATCTTACTTGTGTGCCTTCAGTCCTGCAACAGAAATTCATCCTTGACCTAAACTTTGAAATATCCCACACACCATGATTAAGTGGCTAGAACCCTGCTGTGTAAAGGGCATTTTCTGACAGATGGGAAACCAAGCCAGAGCACGGGAACCACATCCACTCTTCCCCAGCCTCCCGCAGCAAGGAGATTAGGGGCAAGCATTTTCATAGCCATCCCTGGAAATTGGGGTGCCTGCAGAATCCCAAAAGGACAGGCCTCCATCATCAGTACTTGAGAGTACAGAGTAGTGTTACTGAGTATGGTCCCAGTGAGCATTTCCGGCCTTCATGAATTGTCTCGTACCATGCCTGCTGCCCAGGCGGACGTCGCCCTGTTTTCTGGGGAAAGGTCTTTTTACTGGGTGAAGTCCTTCCGGTGACCATTCTCCGCCCACCAGGGCCAGCCCCACTGTCACGTGTCTTCCCATGACACTCACAACACAGCACCACAGTTGGCTGCCTCAACTGTTGGTCTCTGTGGCTGGATCAAGCTGCCTGAGGTCAATGATCGAGGTTAACTTCACCTTTGCGTTTCGGGACCAGTCAGATTATCTGGTACTCAGTAGGTGCTTGGGCAATTTGTGTAAATAAGAGAATCTAGTTCAGGGACTCTGAGGTCCTGCATATTCTCTGATTCATGCAAATAAGGACGTGAGGCCCCAAGAAGTGAAGTGATTTTTCCTGAAGTCCCTCCAGAAAAAGAAAGAAGACGCACAAAAATCCAAATTCTTTCCTTCCCGACGTGCGGTTTCCCATTCTTCCACCTGCCCTGTGTGACCCTTGCCGCTCAGGCCTCCCAGCGGAGCGCCCCCCGCCCCACCAGTTCTCACGCCAGAGTGCGGTTCCCAGGGAAGCCTTGCCCCCCTCAAGGGCAGGGTCC
The DNA here is from genome assembly GCA_002007465.1 of Ailurus styani. Lineage (NCBI taxonomy): Eukaryota > Metazoa > Chordata > Mammalia > Carnivora > Ailuridae > Ailurus > Ailurus styani. The sequence continues at coordinate 605,958 of LNAC01000294.1, read as the reverse complement.
TTGAGTACCTGCTCCTAGAGCTCCTAGAACCATGTTCCTTTCTTTCGGGAACTTTAGCCCAACTTGCAGTTTTACTTTCAAAAGTGAAATTATCTCACAAAGGCCTGTATTTCTCCCTAAAATAAAAACTCCCTGAGAGCAGGAGCTGGTCTCTGTGGCGGTTGTTGGCTGCTCTGTCGCTAGTGCCCAACACAGGAAGCCTCGCTCAGTATTCGTTGAATGAATAAATATTTTTAGAACCCTCTGAAAACAGGGAGTGGGTTTGTGTGGTGCAAATATTGTGTCTCGTGAACAGCAGACACACAATTAAAGTGGCAAATCATTCTTGTACAATACTAAGAGATATCTCTATTTTTGCATTCAGATGATTCAGTTTATAAATAATAGGTAGCCAGCGCTTAAACACAGATGTCCCTGTTTCAGACTCTGGGAAAAGCTGGCAGCCTTGCTCTCAGTAGGTGAGCAAGGATATATTGTTTTATCACGGGAGTAAGACAGACGGGGACCACCAATGTGATGCTCATAGAATTCCTCTCACAGGACAAGTGGAAATGTCTGTTGAATTAGGTCAACAACTGCTTTCTATCACAGGTACAGATATTTGACCGGATTATTCTTATTTGATTTACCCATGATCTTTAAAAAAATTTTTTTCTTAAAAGTATACAAAAGTATTTGCAAATTTTATTCCACTTAACCCAGAGAGAGTGCCAGGTCACATCTCCGATTCCCAAGCCACTTATGGGTTCCAAAAAGAAATAATCGCAATTTGATGTAATTTCTTAAAACATTTCGACAGTCTGTTGGTTTCTAAAAATAACTGACATCAAATATCGTTCCCAGTCCTAACCCCAAAATCAAACTAAAAAAATTGGTGGGTCACTTCTATTATTGTTTCTCGCTGTTCTTCACCTGTTTAAATATAACAAGACTCTGCCGATCTACAGATTTACTACCCTTGATCCTATATTTCATGGTGAGAGACCTGCCTGCTCAGGAGACCAAGAAGAAAGTGTTGAAAAAAGCCCTCTCCTGGACAAAAAGCTTTTGATTACAGAATGTCACTATTTTTAGAACGTTCTTAGCACATCCCTGTGAAGTACCATTATATCCTCCCCTCCTTGGAGCTTGGAAAAATGTCATACCACTCCTAAGTTGGGGTGTCTCAGAGGTACTGAGTGAAGCAACACTGAGGTCAGAAACTATGGTGCTATACTCTGATTTGTCTTTGAGCAGATGTAATTGGATTATAAATCAAGAGACCTAACTATAAACAGTGCAATCCCACTCTACCTCTCCACCTCCTCTGATGTTAAATAGGGGCATTACTTGAAGGTCCCTTTTATTGCTAGCATTCTGTGACTTTAACTTTGACTCTTCTGACATACAGAGATAATCTCAGAACTTATTTCTGGAAAGGCGGGGAAAGGACTAGATGTCTTAAGGGGGTTTCCTCTGTCTGTCCTACCTCTGCTACAGATACCCAAGGGGGCCCTGCACCTATCCCCAGCCAGTGCTTCACAGGGGGCCTCTAATAACTGTGAAGGTAATCTGGATGCCTGTTATGGGCTGAACTGTATTCCCCCCAATTCATTACTTTGAAGCTCTCACCCCCAGTAACTCCAACGGTGACTGTATTTAAAGATGGAGCCTTTAAAGAAATTAAGTTAAAATGAGACCACTAGGGTGGTCCAATCCCCATCCAATTTGACGGGTGTCCTTGTAAGAGAAGGAAATTCAACACACGATAAGACATAGAGAACCTACGTACGTGGAGAAAAGGCCATGTGAGGATATAGTGAGAAGTAAGCCATCTGCAAGACGGGGAGAGAGGTCTCAGGAGAAATTAAACCTGCTGACAACTTGATCTTGGATTTCCAGTCTCGAGGAATGAGAGAAAATAAATCTGTTGTTTAAGCCACCCAGTCTGCGATTATTTTGTAAGTGCCGCCCTAGTCAACTACTATGATGATGCTGAACTGATTCACTTCTTTAGATGAGAACTTGGATCATGTGTCTACATCTCTCCCTTCTCCAATGAAAAGACTTGAGTTGGAAAGCAGGAAAGGTCTTTTCCAAGACCACACACTTACTGAGCGGCAGGAGAGATTTTAGGTCAGAGCTCACGGGTGGAAATAGGTCCACTGTCCCTTTGAAAAATGCAGATCAGACAACAAACATTGACACTTGGCACAGACATGCAGATGGTATACATCACAGAAACTACACCCAGGGCACAGTAATAATGTTTGAAGAATTAATTTTATTTGTTTCTTTTGTTTGTTTGTTTTCTGAGGATTGGAGTCATATTTAGGATCTCAGCCAAAATTTACATTTTCGTACACTGGATGTTGTCTGCATCATTTCTCCTCCGCCATTGTCCATAGGAATATGCAAGTGCAGACTCCAGGTCCAGCTTCACCTCCACCGTTGTGGCAAAGGCCTGTACATCACAGGGCAGAGCCCTATGCTCCCCTGTGGCTCCCGGACCCAGGAGCATCCACGTTGGATGAAGAACTGATTTTACATTAGCATTATAATATTTCATTGAAGAAAAACACACCTTCAGAATACGCCCTGTTTGTGCCAGAACTCTGTCGGCATTTAGTGACCAGACTATGGGATTAGGACTTCTTCCTTCATGTTAGAAGGCCAACAAGTTTCACCCCAGAGAGTGCTCACCATAGTGACCGATTCTCCTCTGTGCTCCTTCCACTCTCTAAGGAAACTTCTGAAGTCTGTATACATGGGGAGATACTCAAACATAAACATGCCTGATTCCTGAGACTAATCCCAGGCATCAGACTCAACATTTACACTGGAACCTGTCTCTGTTCTCTGCTCTTGGTCCCATGCAATGCCTGGACAGGCCGTCCCCCAACTCCGGTCTGACATGGGACAGATGCAGCTTGGGCAAGGAATTAACCTGCAGATCTGACAATGATTTTTCATTCCAAGACATGCTCCCCTACCACGGAAGACTCTAAGGTAAGGCCCTGCAAGAGAACTCGACGCAGTTATCCATAACAAACCTTGATGATTAGAACTGAAATAAGGAAAAAGCATTCCAGTCCAGTGGTTCTCAAACAATACCCCTTAGACAAGTGGAGGCTGTCTGCATCTGAATCATCTCCATTTTTTTTTTAAATTCCAAAACCCCATCTTTAGGATGTTCTATTTCATTGAGTTAGATTGTGGGCTTTTAAATGATCCCCAGGTGATTATAAAATTTGGGAAACCCTCAAAACTGCTGTGCATTTTTTCAGAGAAGAAAATAACAGAGAAATAGTTGGTGTCTATAAATCACAGTTCGTATCATTGAGTCACTGATATTAACAACCAGAAGCATCATGAGCCTGGAGCTCTTTGGGTGACTGTCCATTCATTTCTATATTAGTTTGTGCATGACTACATAACAGAACACCCACAACTTAAATCAAGCATTCCTTATCTTTCAGTTTCTGTAAGGCAGGATTTGGGGCATGGTAGGGCTGGCTATTTCTAACTCAGAGTCCTTCGTGAGGCTGTTGTTAAGTAATTAATCGAAGGTCTGATTGGGGCTCAGTAATTCATTTCCAAACTGTTGACCAAGGACCTCAGTTTCTCACCACCTGGGCCTCTACATAGGACTTCCTAAGTGTCCTCATGACATGGCAGCTAACTTCCCTCAGAGTGAGCGATCCAGCAGAGAGAGCAAGGAGGAAGCCACAGTGCCTTTTATGATCTAATCTCTAAAGATACACATCGCCATTTTCACTTTTTTCTACTTGTTAGAAATAGGTCACTAAGTCCAACCCACATTCCAGGAGAACAGGCTCCATCTTTTGAAGGGACTGTCAAAGAATCTGTGGACATATTTTAAACTACCATGATTTCCAATGTCTGTCATATTCTGAGAATTGAATAAAAACTAGAAATACAAAAGGATCTATGGTCTTGACCTCATGAAATATGGGAGCAGAGGTGGAAAAAAGAAGCAGTCATAGAATGAAAAATATATTATTCTCCGTGTATGAAGTCAAGCTAGTGAATGTACAGTTAGGTTAGGGACAGAGACAAGTAAGTGTACTAAATGAGAAGTCAAAAAGGCTTGGGTTCTTGGGGGATAAAAAAGGCTTGGGTCTGAAATTCTACTTTCCCAGTTTGAGCTAGGTACATCATTTAGCCACTGAACTACTACTACAATCTCTCTGTACAAAATGAACACGACTTAGTGCTTCATGGTGGTGAGGGAGTGGAGTTGGGGGCAGGGATTCTGTGAATCCAAAGAAGGTAAGACCCATGACAGCGCTGGACAAATGGCTAAGTGCTTTACATACTCATAATAACGATTGCTGGCATGTTTATTATACGTGAAGGTATATACATCAGAAGGGACTGAGGCCAACATACCAGGTCATCTTCATTCCTTTTGCTTCTACTCTCTGGATTCGTGTACTCTCCTTCTAGGGGGAAAGCAGCCCCTTGGGTGCTGAGGAATTCTTACCAAAAGGGATACTCATCTTGCTGCTCTAAACTGAGTTTTCTTTCTGTGGGCATGTCTTACCTGTGGTAGTCCTAGGAATTGTGTCTGGGTAGGCCCCCATAAAATGTACCTCAACTGACCAAAGCTGTGTGACCAGGTAACTTCTGTCAATTATAGGATTTATAGTTGCTCCCCCGAATACTTAAATGCCCATTTATATCAGGGGTGAGAGTGATAAGGAACAGCAAATATATATGGACATTTCTGGAAATACTATGCGCTTGAGGGTATGTCTCCACATAAATATTTAAGTATTATTTGCATATAGATATAGATACACGCAGACCTGAAAACAAAATAGTGAGACAGAATTCTACTGTCATCAGAATGGGAAACTTTCTCAGAGCTCCAAGAAAAGAATTTGACTCCTGAGTACTCAGCTCAAGAGAATGTCAATCTACATGGAAAACAACTTATAACCACCTAGGAGTATGAAAGTATCTGAGAAAGCTCATTCCTAATTCTCTTTCGAATCCCTTTCTCATGCCCTTCTCCTCCCCAGTGTTTTCAGACTCTTTAAGGAGAGCCAAGAAATTCCATAGCTTTGGGGAAACTCAGTGTGGTGAGACATGTAATATATACGTATGTGTATGTGTGTGTGTGTGTGTGTGTGTATTTATTTATTTTTAAAGATTTTATTTATTTGAGATAGAGAGCACAAGTAGGCAGAGAGGCAGGCAGAGGGAGAAAGGGAAGCAGGCTCCCCACTAAGCAGAGAGCCCGTGATGCGGGACTAGATCCCAGGACCCTGAGATCATGACCTGAGCAGAAGGCAGAGGCTTAACCCACTGAGACACCCGGGTGCCCCAGACATGTAATATTTAAACCACCCCATGGCCGTGATGGGAGTGGGAGGGGAATAAAAAATGAAAAGCATACCTATGCAGAGATAAGAAAAGAGCTTGAAAAAACAATACTGAAAAGTTTTCTAGGCCTAAGGGGTGGGGGACATACCTAAATCAAGAACATTAAAGGAAAAAAAAGGACCTTTAGCCAGTCAAAAATCCAAAGAAGCATTACCAGAATAAGTCTAAATTCCCCCTGCAGACATAAAAGATGATCATGAGAGGGAACACAAAAACTCTGAAGGGTTCAAGTTTTCGAAAGCCACCTGCCATGTTCCCCTTTCAGCAGAGAATAAAGGAAGAATGACTGAAATTAGAAACACTTGTACTCATTCCATACTTTGAAAGTCAACTCTGGGGGCCAGAGTTTTGTTCAAAATGAAAAAGAAAATCAAAGCTCCTTTAATTCAACCACCAGAACTTTGTGTTCGAGGGTACAGCAAGGACTTTCCTCTTCCTTTTTCCCTTTTTTCTTTTCTTTTCTTCCCGTCCCCCACCCCACCATCACACCAACCTCCCTGTGAACGGAGTCACAGTATCTAGGACAATTTATCAGGAGATACTCCAGCTTAAATTATGGCTCCCACCCACCAAACCTAGAGAACCCAGAGTCTGTCCTCATTCTGTTTGAAGCAGATGAGGGAGGTTTTGTGATAGGCAGTGTCTTGTGGTGGAAGGTACCAGGCGAGACAACCCCCCAACCCCCGCCTGCCCCAGGAGCGAGTATGAAAAATCTGTTGAAACACGGCACTCCTATGGGCCTCCTAAGCTTCCCTGCTCAGCACAACAGTCAGATAAATCAGGGGCTTTGATTAAACAGTTGCTGAATAAATGGAAGCCCAGAAGACGAGGTTTCAGTTGATTAGGACAGCTTGTTAGAAACTCTTCCTGTCTTGGAATTGCTTTATAGAAATACTTCCCTGCATTGTTGGGTGCCACCAAGTTGTTCCTCTTAATGATCACCAAAGCTGATAGACAGGAAGCAGGTTGTAGCCAATAATTTACAGAAGTCAAAATCAGTAAATCATTTGTTAGATGCAAAAAACGTAAGTTGTAGATCAGAAAGACCTAGGAATGAATTCACAAACTGTCATATAGTAGCTGACTGACTTAGATTAATTCCTCTGGGCCTTAGTTTCCTGCATCTGTTTTAATTAATTAGTTTTTAAAAAGCCTAACAGCTTATTGTGAAGACAAAATAAGCACCTTCATGAAAAGCACTTAGAAGTATAGAAGCAACAACAGTGAGTGAGACCAGTCTCTGATCTCTAACAGTCCTCAGACTAGCTGGAAAAACAATATATACATACAGAAAGACAAGGCAGGTGTAGTAGTCAACATCCAAGGTGGCCCCCAGTGACCTCAATCTCTGCTAGTCCCATTTTCGAGGGGTCATTTTCCACAGTGTACCAAGGTTGGTCAGTGTGCCCAACAGAAGTGATGGTTTTTACTTCCAAGATGAGGTTACAAAAGGCATTACAGCTTCCATCTTCGTCTCTCTGTTTCTCTCTCTCTCATGGTTCACTTCAGATAAGCCAGTTGCCATGTCATTGAGCAGCCCCATGGTGAGGACCAAGTGGAGAAGGACTGAGGTCTCCTGACAAGAGCCTCTTGAGTGAGCCTAGAGGTGGATCCTCCACCCCAGCCAAAACTTCAGATGGCTGCAGTTCCGACTGACAGCCCAACACTCTGACGAGAAATCCTGAGCCACAACCACACACCTAAGCCACTTCCGGATTCTTAACCTAAAGCAACTATTTGTTGTTTTAAATTGTGGAGTCATCTGTTACACAGCAATAAGTAACCCATACATTAGGCAACACTAAGAGCTGCAAGGTCTGAAAGAGGAAGAAATCCCTGAAGGCTGGGAGTTCTTGGTCCCAGAAGTAGGCTTTGAAGGGAGGATGAATTTGTGAGAGCTGGGTGGTGGCAACAGGCTGTGGACCCGAGTGAATCAGACAAGTTCATCAGGTAACACGGAGAGGGGCTTGGACGCCAGGCCCAAGGGTCGTCTTCTCACTCAGGCAATGGGGAGCAAGAAAGGATCCTTGAACAAGGGGATGACTGGGCAGTAACCAGGACTGGGAGATCTGACTGGTGGGCACGTACGAGATGGATTAGATATGTACGACCAGAAAGTCAAACGGGATCCTTCTGCAGTGACCCAGGGGAGGAACTGAAGAGCAGCCCCAGAGGGCAGCCAACGTCGGAATGGAGAGAAGAGTTGAATGAGAGAGAGGCACGTCGGGAATACGGTCTAGCATGTCCACACTGGCCTCCCATGGCCGCCTGCCAGGGCCTGAGGTTTCTGAATACTCACTCGGTCACTGAAGCCGTGCTCATATTTAGCTACATGCCTGAGGACAAAGCTACCACGGGATACATACTTCAAAGTGCCACCATCCCTGTATATAACACGCTGTTTCGCTATACAACACACTGCCTACAAAATTAATGCCATAAACATCGTAGACATTATAGACACAGAATTAGAGTAAGTGGGTAAGATTTGTTTTCTCTTAAATCACCTCAACCTCAAGAACTGACTCCAAATTACACTGTTATCTTTAATAAAATAAAGTCAAATACTAATAAAAGAGGACCCACTGTGGGAGTGATACACAGGAAATTCAAAAACCATCCTTCACAACAGTGGCAGGTCCGAGCAGGAACGGAGAAACAATATTGGTATTATCAATCTTGTCCGGTCATCCTATGCAACAGGAGAAAAATCAGCAAGATGCCAATGGAGATTCAAAGAACATTTAGATTGTGGGATCTCGGGGGTCTCAGGGAAGTGGATGCTGTCCAAGTGGTTGGAGGCTTTCGAAGCTGCTGCTCATTTAGGACGATTCTAGTGAAACAGACAAAAGGGCATTGCTCTAAGGCACACAGAATCTTACAGGACTGGAGGCAAGGAAGCCGTTGGGGTGGAAAAAGCACCCCCAGATGCACAAGGCGAGGGCCCACCTGGCTTAGTGTGCACAGTGGGTCGTCAGGCTCATCCTCATCTCCTAGCTGGGGAAACTGAGGCTGCTATGGCCCAGGTCATAAAGGCTAGAGAGAAGATCAGAACTAGCATTCCTGGGGGCACCTGGGTGGCTCAGTAGGGTAAGGGTCTGCCTTTGGCTCAGGTCATGATCCCAGGGTCCTGGGATGGAGCCCCATGTTGGGCTCCCTGCCCAGTGCAGAACCTGCTTCTCCTTGTCCCTCTGTTGCTCCCCCTGCTTATGCTCGCGCTCTCTCTCAGCTAAATAAATAGATAAATGAAATCTTTAAAAAAAGAAAAAAGAACTAGCATCCTGGCTTTTCTTTTTTAAAAGATTTTATTTATTTATTTGACAGAGAGAGAAAGAGATCACAAGTAGGCAGAGAGGCAAACAGAGAGAGAGGAGGAAGTAGGCTCCCCACTGAGCAGACAGCCCGACATAGGACTCGATTCCAGGACCCTGAGATCATGACCCAAGCCGAAGGCAGAGGCTTAACTCACTGAGCCACGCAGGTGCCCCGCATCCTGGGTTTTCTAACTCCCAGCCCCATACTCTGTTTCACTCAATCCTGTGGTGGAAAGGAGCAAGAAGATGAAGGGAGATTCTTCCAAAGAGTCTCCCGTGAATGCACTATGCTCTGAGATTTATCGATCTCATGCAGAAACAAAACGTGAGTCCCTCAAATCAGCAAACGCTGGGCACCTACTACACACCCAGCAGTCTGCAAGGTCCTGTGGGACAAGGATCAGTATGTGTGTGAGCTGAGGGCAGCAGGGACTGGGGGAGCCCAGTAGAGACAGCAAATCGTCACAGCAGACTAACCAAAGGCTGACCATCAAGGGGGAAGCGGAAGCGGAGCTGGGGGAGCAGGTGACATCCAAAGAGCAGCAGTGTCCTGACATGGAGGCCGTGACAAAGACCATTCAGCAAGCCTGGAAGGCTGGCTCTGTGGTGGCCTGAGACCAGGTGCAAAGGGAGGGTCCAGCCCTACTGCAGAGGCTTGGAATTCCAAAAGAAGTTTGAACCTTACAACATAGGCAATGGCACGGGGGGGCTGCTG
>LNAC01000294.1:535200-596390 GCA_002007465.1 Ailurus styani | reverse complement strand
GGGGGGGGGCGGCGGGGAACTGGGGGGAGACGCAGATGCTTTACTGCGGGAGTAGTGTGAATTCGGCCGTAGCCAAAAAGTGGCTCAACCAGCCACACCTGTAGCTTGCTAGAGGACTGTCTGCCACTAAGCCAGTCCTTTCGTGGGAACTACAAAAGACAAATACTGAAATCAAGCTCCTTCCTGTCTCTGGCCTGTCGGAGAAGAATGCTGATCAGCCTCCCTGGGAGGGAAGGTGCTGAGAGCCCTGCTCCAGGAACCCGTGCCTCTCCGCCCACTCTAACGAAGTGGGACCGTCACCGCAGCTCAGGGACCAGCTCTGCAACACCGCACTGTGTGCGCACGACAGAGATGCGTCCTTCTCAGTATAAAGGAATCGAGGTAGGGACATTTGCTCAGGAAAACTGGCTTTGTTAGATTCACAGAACTATAAACATCTCTATCTGGGTAACGCTGAAATCTGTCAAAGGAAATGTGTACAGTCTGTACATAAAACTAGAGCTGGTGAGGGAAGAAAGCGCTCCGGACGCTGAAACATAACACCTGTATTCCCATCCTGGTCTGCCACTTCCCAGGTTAATAAACCGCAGGCGATTTTGCTTTCCTGAGCCTTGGTTTTCCCATCAGCAAATGAGAAATAAATACCACCCTTCTTGTCCACCTGTCAAAAAGATGACAGGACAGAGAGGGGGTGCCTACACAGTCCCCAGCCCAGGCTTGTGAGCCACCGTGGATGGCCCCCCTCCAAGCATAGCAGACAAGGACCCTCCTGGAACTTGTTCCCCATAAGCAGACCAAGTCCAGGCTGGGGCCAGAGCTCTGTTCTCCTGGCTCCTTTCATACCATGCTCACTTCATCTGCTGATTATGAAATATGCTCTTACAGTCCAGGCTTTGATATCTGCTCAATCCCACCCGTCTAGATCAGCTTCCCTTGGCCAGAAACCCACACCCAAACCAGCCAGCCCGAGGAGACAAGCAATGCAGCCAGGCCCCCTCATTTACCATGTCCCTGTCTCTGTGGTGATGGGGCCTGGAGGCACAATCGATGTTCAAGTTTATTTTTATTTCACTTTCAACCTTTTAGGAGGGAATGAGTTTAGACAATTATTCTCTCTGCAGCCCTCCTCACCTTCCCCTTTCCTTTCCTTTCACTGACTGACTGATGGGTAAATTAGCAGACGATACCACATAGCTACTGTGATGCCAAAGCTTCAAATGCCATCCAAAAACATAGGCGACAACAAAATGGCACCATGCACTGCTGTTTACAAGCAGATGTCTCCTGTCAGTTCTCTCCTCTGGCAAATGGAGCCAACGAAACCCACTGAGAGAGATTAGGTGGAGGCTTCAGACACCCCTCTGACAGTGCTCCCAAATTCTAACAGCTTGGGAACTCCAGAGGGAGAGGAGATGATTCGATACCCTTCCCCCCAACGTGACCCCTTCCCCACATGAACTCCCACGGCCCGATTCCAGCCTGTTCCTTCACAAGGACACCATTCACACACACATTTTACCTGAAAAAGAGAAACCTAAAGAAGCAAACAGCTTCTCTTTGATCTGCGGGAGAAAGTCCACTTCTAAGCCTCCCACCTCTCAACCAGGCGGCTGGCAGCCTCTCTCCTTATTTCCTCCAGAGGAACGTCAACAAGACTAAAGCTCTGGCCGGTCAGTTCCCACTTGGAACTTGTACAATTGGTGATTAACAGCCTCTTAAACAAGTGTGATCCTCTACTTACTATAGACTTGGCTGCTAAGAAAATCGGATTCAAAATTAAAAGAAACACATGTATTCATTGTTCCACTTCCTTGGGAAGCTCAAAAGTTGCAGAGTAAGGAATGAAGAAGCCTAACGAATGTGAGAGGGTTGTGGGGTGACCAGTGCACATTCTTCAAACATAATTTACTGAGTAAGGTTCTCTCCTTTTGTAATTAAGAGCCAGGGAAAAAGAGACTCCAACCACTTTCATCAGTTAGGAGTCACAGGAAGAAAATGTACCATTCCTAACTCAGGCAAGTGGTCTCGCCATCCAGAAAGGGTCTCTCGTCACAGTACCAAGTCACTGATGATCTTTGTGGTGGAGACCATCTTGTGTCATTGATCACGACTGCCATTTAGGGCACATTTCCTCTCTCTCCCCTGATGTGGTGAGTATCCTCCTCTACACTCCAGTCATAAATTTTCACAAGACAGAAGGATCGCAAAGGTGAGGAAAGTCTTGGCCTCCTCAGCCCATAATTCACATCTCAGCTTGCTAGTGTTTCTCAACCCTGCCAGGTTGATCATCTTTGCCATTCCCCCTCCCCCCTACAAAGGCCTCACAGGAAGGAGGTTCAAATTTCACTCTGGTCACTCACTTTGCCCTCTCCACTACAGACTTCAAACAAGGGGCACCCAAGAGTCCACAACCGCTTTATTGTCTAAAATAATGCCTTCAGCCAAATCATTATAAAGATCTCATTGGATACCTATCCTTCAACTGTCTAGCTTATACCATAATCACAGCCATCACGTAACTCTACCAAGTTATAAAACACACTGTATCTTAGTAATTCAGAAGTTTTTCTCCCATGCACATTTGATAAGCATACAATAACAGCAATGGAAGCAATAGTAAAAACCTAAAAAACAGTATCTATTGATACTTACCAGATGCCAGACTTAGAGCACTTCATACGTATTATTTCGGTAAATTTTCATAATAATCCTACAAAGTAGGCTGTTTGGGCATTTCTTTTGTTCCATTTTATTTTTATATCTAATTACCTGATACACTGCTCCACACACACACACCCCCCCCCCGCCATGCAACAAACCACACACTTGGGTCAATGTGCTCACGTGCACACACATAAATCCACAAATCCACACCGCTGATCCCCCTCCCATCCACCCACAGCATTACCTCTGATGGAACTGAGAGATTTGGGACCTCAGACAAATCTCCTTCTACTAGAAACACACCAGAAAGAAATACCCTGAACAAAAAGGCTAGGCAATTTCCTTTAAAATCAGAGAAACAGCCATCACCTGACCAAGCTGCATTGAGACACTGCTGGAAAGAGCTCCCTAAAATAACAAAGCCAGGGACCACTTATCACTCCAGCTCCACATATCCTAAGCTTTTAGTCTGTGTCTTCTTGGGGACTTAACTATTGTTACTTTTCTATCATGCCTGTGTCAAGATGCAAGAACGAGGTACAAGCATAGGTGAGTGTGTGCATGGGCACCCTGATTCTTGCAAACATTTTTATTAAATGCCAATTAATTTAAGAGCCCCCAGGTGATATGGCTTCAGGGTTCCCGGAACCCTTTTATTTGGAGGTAGCAATTATAGCCCAGTTGGAGAAGACTAACCACCACATTGAGGCAGACACTCTAGAAATACCCTAGAAGGAGCCATTCCTGAGTCTTCATGGTCTTGGGGTCACAAAGCTGGAAGAAACCTAAGGATTTATGAGTCCCCAAGATAATCACACAATTATTTCTCAGAGCAAGATCTAGATGATGGGTCTCTGAGGACCAACATTACTTTGCTGATTAAGTGTTGAAAATAAAGGCATAATCAGGTAAAGTTATAGGCTCTCTCCATTAACCATCTAGAGATTAAGAAACATAAGATCTGTCAGACAAAATCTTTTGGGGGTGTGCTTAACAAACATGACCTTGCTCCTTCCCTGGAAATAACCAAGATAGTAAGTAGAACACGGGCTTTTGAGTAGATCAGAATTGGGTCCAAATCCTGACTCTGTCACTAACTCTCAGTTAGGGATCTTGGGACTAGTGTCTCTGAAAGACTAATTTTCCTCATTATAAAACAGGAATACGATCAATCCACCTAAAGAGATGGATTAAGGAAGACAGTATGTGACAGGACCATTCTTGATCCAAAGCAGTGACTTCATCTTCCTTCATTTTTAGGTTGTAACAGTGGTTATAGGTTACACACCATTCCCCATAACACCCCACAGTCAAAGTTCTTGCAGGACAAGCATCTCCCAATTCAACACAGCAGACCAGTCGCCCATACTCTTTGCAAACTCAGTAACCTACCAACTCAGCCAATAATTTTCTTTAACTAAAACATCCGAAAGCTGTTTGCAGAGCACTTGCCCCAAGGAACAAGAGATGGAAATAATTTGGACACTATCTGGAAAATGTAAACATTTACATTCATTTTACGTTGGGATAATACAGTCTAGCCAACAAGAGCAGGCAAAATGGACACAAGTGAAAGCTCCATCACAAAATTCAAATAGAAACTCCATTTGGGCTTTGCTTCAACGTCCTGAACGCTCTCACAAATAAAATATGACCAACCAAAGTGTATTTATATCTACAGCTGTAACATTAGTGGCAGCTTGTTTACATTTATCGGCCAAGAAATGCTCTTCCATCTGGTCACATACCCAGCATTACACACATATTTCAAAGTTATTCAAATATTTCCTGTGTGAAAACAGAGAGGTTATTTCATGTAGACAAATTTGGAAGAAGTCAAGTGCTAAATATGCTGCAAAGATCCCGCTTAACCCACAGAAACTGACATTTTCCTTTCAGTCTGCCAGTTAAATGCCTACTCTGCTTTTTAATTCATTCGCCCACCTCTACAAACATTTGCATTGACATTTTGCCAAGAAGCTATCCCACAAATCTCTAATGGGGAGGGGAGAAAGCAGTACAACAAATGTAACATGAATTTCAAACACTGGAGGCATCTTGGAAAGATTCTGGCCCAGAGAAGGCCCCACGTTAAGCCAGACAAGTAAGTGACGTCAGTACTTTTTCACATTTATGCTCTAAGAGGGTGTCCATTCACAGAGGAGATAATGTGACTACTGTCTGATCTATTTCCTACTCCCAATGGAGTAAGTGGGGATTGTGTAAAAGACCTAGTATTTTGCAGACTAAAAGTACACTTTTGCATTCATATTTCTAACCTGAAGAAAACCTTGTGAAATGGAATAAATCAACCTACAGCAATTTAATATATTAGTATCCAGGGGCTATGTGCTATATACATAGATCTGTATCTGTTTTTTAAAAAAAGATTTTATTTATTTATTTGAGAGAGAGCACGAGAAGGGGGAGGGGCAGAGGGAGCAGCAGGGAGCCCAGCGCCGGGGCTCAATCCCAGGACCCTGGGATCATGACCTGAGCAGAAGGCAGACGCTTAAGGACTGAGCCACCCAGGCTCTATCTGTAGTTCTTAAAGTATATGCTTAATGCATGTAAATGATTCAGTACTGATTGCTAAGTCTTACTATAGCAAATAAAATCCCAAGCCTGGTCATACACAGCCAGCAGTAGGAAAACACATGGACCATGACCAAGGCATGGCAAAGCTTCTGTGGCAGAAAGTAGGCACTTCCCCCCCTTGAGGCTCTGACTGATGACAGGCATGAAAAGAAAGGTATTTGGAGGGCCCCTGAGGGCCTAACAGAGGACTCCAGAACTCCCCTGGCTCTGTACCTACCACAGGCATGACTTTTAATTTTTCGAGTAATTTGTCTACTCAAAGAAGTATATCTAGCATGTTACAAATTCAATATCATTATAAGATTCTCACTGCTGCAGCCAGGGGGGTGACTTTATTTTGTTTTATTTATTTTTTTAAGATTTTATTTATATGACAGAGAGAGAGAGAGAGAGAACAAGTAGGCTGAGAGGCAGGCAGAGAAGAGGAAGCAAGCTCCCTGCTGAGCAGGGAGCCCGATGCGATGCAGGCCTGAGATCATAGCCTGAGCTGAAGGCAGAGGCTTTAACCCACTAAGCCACCCAGGTGCCCAGGGGGGTGATTTTAAAGCTCATGTGCAAATGTGTCACTCCCCCCTTCAGACCTGAAATGCTGCCTTTCGTTCAGAGGGAAAGCCGGAGTCCTCCCAATGGCAGAGGGGTGATAAGCCTTGCCCCTACTACTTCCCATCCGTGCTCACACTTGCTGTACTCAGCTCCCCGCCGCTCTGCGAATATCTTCCAATTCTGCCCTGGGTGTTCCCATAGCTCATCTTTAAACATCTGTGAGTTTTTCTTTCAACATCGCCCTCTTATTCTATTTAACATTTCAATCTCCCATCCCCTTTACTCTTTGTTTAAGAACACTTAATGTATTAAATAAAAAACAAAATGACAATGTATTATCATGTCAATTGTTAGGGTCTGCTTCCCCCCATAGAATGGCTAAGTTCCAAGGGAGAGGGAGTCCTTATCCATTTTGTTCAATGATGTGTGCCTCAAGGGCCTTGAAAACGTCTGGGCACATAGTAGGGCCTCCAATATTTGTTGAATGAATAACTGAATTGCCAGGGACAGAAGTATTCTATCACAGAACAACACCCAAGGGCTCCACTAAAGCAAAGACTAGGCCTGGAGATTCCCATCTCCCAGATGTGCACTCTATAAATGCCACCGGAAGGGACATGGACAGTGTCCCCCGAGCCAGGTGCTGGACAGAAGCTCCAGCAGAGTGCCAGAAATCTGGATGGACTTGGGCAAGACAGACATTGCTCAAAAAGCTGGTCTGGCATCACTGCAGGTTTGCATGCCCCTCAAGGCCGCTCACTGCACGGACTCTTCAACGGGATGTTCCAGGCTCTCTGGCAGCCACCCATGGTTATCTCTCCTTCATTCCATCACTCGTCACACACACGATAAGCTGGATGTGACCCTTTGCCCTGCATGTACTCCTCTACATTCCAGCAAAAAAGAGCTGCTTGCTCTCCAGTTCCTGCCTGCCCAGCCCCACCCAGGGGCACAGACAGAAAACTCTGGGCCTCGGGCTCAGCCCCACCCACCGCCCACGTCAGCTGGGACCAAACCCGGCAGTGAATTGAGAGCTCCGCCCCACCTCCGCGCGGCCTAAACACTTCTGCTGGCCCCAATCCACTGTGTGCCATAATCCAAAGGGCATGTAGGAATGGTTCCAAGTACAACCCACATTACATCAACCACCCCACACCACAGGCCACCCCCAACTCTGAGCTACGCACCCTCACAGTAGAGCCCTGTGAAACTTTCTCCCATGTTTATAATCGTTTTTAAATACATCTTATATCCTCTAATTTGTAAAGTGGTGGGGGGAGGGGTATAGATTATGAGGTGGGTAAGAGACTAAGACCGCAGTTACACCAAGCCTACTGGGCCAAGTATTCGCTGTGTGGCCTATCTGTGCCTGCTTCCTTTGGTATAAAATAGTGATTATAATTGGTTACCAAGTGGGTTTGAGGGGAAGACAAATGAATTTAAAAAGACACAGCTTGGGGACACCTGCGTGGCTCAGTTGGTTAAGCATCTGCCTTTGGCTCAGGTCATGATCTCAGGGTCCTGGGATCGAGTCCCACAGCAGGCTCCATGATCAGTGGGGAGTCTGTTTCTCTCTCTCTCCCTCTACCCCTCCTTCTGCTAGTGCTCTGTCTCTCTCTTTCAAAAAATAAAATCCTTAAAAAATATATTAAAAAAAATTAAAAGATAAAGCTCATGGAACCATGAGTATAGAAAACATTCAGAGCAACTACTCAAGATACTACTCCCATAAAAAATGTGATTATCCACACAACGGAATATTATTTGGCTACAAAAAGTAATGAAGTATTATTTCGGCCTACAACATGGTTGAACTCTGAAACCATTATGCTAAGTGAAAGAAGCCAGACACGAACGGTCATGTATTTCATAATTCCGTTTATGGGGAATGTCTGGAATAGGCAAAGCCTCAGTTTCAGAAAGTAGATTAGTGAATGCCAGGGGGTGTCAGGAAGGAGGAAGGGAAAGCGACTGCTAGTGGGCATGGGCTTTGTTCCTGAGGGGATGGAAGTGTTCTGCATGCAGTCAGATCGTGGTGAGCGCTGCGCAACCCTGTAGGTATACTAAAACCATGACACTGCACGCTTTAAGAAAAAAAAGGTATCATTCCTCTTCTTCCTCCTCTAGAGCTACTTCCAGGACTGTATCCAAGTCTCATCACTGTATCCCCGACAGTCCTCAACAGAAAGACAAGCTAAATGTCAAAGAAACTAAGTAACCAATGACAAATGTGGAGCCAAGATTTTCTAGGAAATATCAACAAAGACTAAAACAACTGAGCAGCTGTGAGGAATAACTGGCCAACTTGGGCAAAGTTTTGTCCCCAGGCATCTGGAGTAGGGCCAGCACATACTCATTCACTGTGGCTGAGGGTCAGAGGCAGGTTCTGCCAACAGGGGAAACGATCGAACAGCAGAACTTGGACAAACCAGTTCAGGAGGAGGGGGGGGAGGGGAGCCTGTCACACCCTTCCGTCTGAGCGCATGACCAGATACAGCGATCGGGCACACAGCACCCAGTTTCCAACATGCGGCAGGATTTATAGTCTCTCTTTAATCTGTGTAATGGCCACAAAAATAAATGAACTAGAAAGGACACTGGTAAGGAGACAGAACGCCATAGGAAACAGGCCCATATTTCAAAGCAACGGTTTCTTTGCCTGAGCAGGCAGGCAGTAAAGAATTCTTTAGTATTTTCTAGCACTCAGCTGAACCATCCTTGCAACCTGTTCCATATAGACGTCTTAAGGTCGTTTTCTTAGAAGTTTTTAAAGAAGGGAAAAACAGAAGGAGGCAAGGTAAAGGATCATTTCAAATAAGAAGAGGAAACAGTCTCTTTTGTGGATTTCCTAGAATCCAAAGGCTGTACACATAGGAAATTTAAAACAATCAGACCAGAAGAAAATGCACCAGTGTGGTTGGCATAATTCAGGAGACGGCTAACGAAGCAGGTGAAGCCCAGCTGTCCAGCAAATGCTCAAACCGTGTCTTCGAATCTTCAGAACTAAGTCCCCGCCACAGACCCTGTGCACAGTCACTTTAATCACCACGCCCCCGATTCTCTGCCTGTAGCACTCTTCGCTACATTTCCACATTACCCTGGGTTTGCCCGTTGCTACTTTCATGACCACCTGGAAATCCAGATCCTTCAAAGTGCTTTTAAACCATCTCATCACCTTTGATTTCTCTCAGCTACTTTTCTTCCCCATCATCACTGCCCGTGAGTCCCGCCCTCATCATCTCTTTCCCACTGAGACCATTTTAATCGCCTTTGACGTAGTTCAGCATACTGACTCTGCTCCAACCTCCACGTAGCCCGGCATCATGAAAGAACGAACGAACGAACGAACAAGGCCTCTGTTCCTTAACGTGGACTTCAAGACCAGTCACACCTCCGGCCATGTCAGCCTTCCAAGCTCTTCTTCCCGTTCAGGCCACTGCAGTCCACAGCCCGACGCCATCCCACAGCCCCTCCAGTCCGCGGTGACCCTGCTGGAACTCAGCCTTCCTTTCTTTATGGGCACTTCCATAACAACCAGTTTTTCACACTAAGGTAGCGTTTAATGCAATGTGACTCTTATCATTTGACACTCAACCAAATTTCAGTTCACCACAAATTGTAACCACAATAGAAAAACAAAGCCTGCAAATATTTATTCTGCACCATGCTAGCTAAATATTTCCTATACGTGTCTGTGTTATTACTAGGTCTGTCAGCTCCAGAACCCATTCCCTTGAATATTAGCCTCTCCTTCCTCCCTCCCTCCTCCTTTTCCAAGCCCTTCCATTTCACGCATAGACAGTGGAGCTTCAGAGAAGTTGTAAAGCAAGAAAAAGGGAGCAGCAGGGGTCTACAGGTAATGTTTCCAGCTCTCAGAGGAGAGGAGATGAGGAGAGACTCCAACTGCACTTGGGAAGGGCTGCCCCCACTGTATCTTATTAGAGGTCAAGTTGGAATACCAATATCCCCCTTGAGCACAGGCTCTTCCACTAGCACTGGGGCCTTCACACTTGGGGCTGAAAGCCACCTCCAATCCTTTCTTCGTGAGTTCAAACAGCTGCTGTCAGCACTGGGAGCCTCAGTTTCCTCACAGGTGACTGAGACTCACAATGTGTCCCCCGCTGGAAAAATGAGGAAATACAGAGGAATCCAGACTCTCAGCACCGTGAGGACAGAGACCCAGATTCTCTCTTCCACACCCCTGCACCTGGAGTTGCGCTTGGCATGTTTTGTGAAGTTTGGAACATGATTTCCTGGGTGTCTCTCTTGTCTCTCACGGATAACCTGCTGCCTACTTGAGATCTAAGTGCAGGAACAGACTTAAAAAGGAAAGATTTTAATCATGATCATCATCATTATCATCATCATGAACCTCATCCTAAGGCATAAAGAAAAATACTAAGCCAAAAAAAAATATTAAGAATCATAAGCGACGGTGGCAAGACAAGAAAAAGAAATACCTGCATTTCCCATGACTGCATGTTTTTCACCGTAGAGATTTAAAGGGGGAAGAGAAAGGCAAAAATGAATATGAATAAATAGATTAAGAAACCTAACGGATACCCTAAATGGGCAATCAAAGAGAACAGGCCTCGGAATATAAATTGAAAGATCTGCTCAGAGACAGCCAATTTAAGGCCCAAATTGAACAGCCTCAGCAATTTGTGGCAGAAGAGATATTCTGAAATGGCATAATGCAGGAACAAAGAACAAAGCATTTTTATCTGGCTCCCAAACAATTAAATGCACCTGCCAACTCCATGTGGAAGACGGGCTTTAAAGAACTGCGGTTGAGTCGGGGGAGCATTCAAAGTCAGTCAGAATTCATTAGTTGCCAGAGGAGAAGCAGCTACAGATTTCTGAACAGCCGTCCTCAACCCCGGGCCAGAAGGAGCCCAAGGCAGTCCAGAGCCGCCCAAGACTCAAAGGGAAACCACTCTCTTATTATCCATCCAACATGCACTTGTCGCCAGCTCCTGGACAAGCTCCTCTCCCCAGAGGCAACACCAGGCCACAGTCACGTGAGCCCTGTGCAATGCCAAAAATGAGGCTCACGAGAAGAAGCCCTGGTTGCAGGTGAGGAAGGCATCTGCTCAATTCTCACTCGGCCTCCCACGCAGAGACAGGAGGAACACTCCTCCCCCTCCAAGACCACTTCCTCAAAAAAGTGGGAATTTTTACATCAGGAACTCGGTTCCCAAGTCAATGGGTATGGCAAAAAATCACATGTGTTAAAACCTGGAAATCCCTAAAATCACAGCAAAGGTAGGGACATGATTTAATGCATATACCATAAAAGGCACACGGGACCTGAGACCAAAGGAGAAAATGGACCTGTGTCTCTGTCCCCATCTCCTGCCCCTAAGGACACTGTCTCACGGTGGGACTCCAGACTCCAGGCCACCAGCACAATTGAAACGGATTGCTCTTGTGTGCTGTCTCTCCTTGCCAAGTCATATATTCGCATTCCTATAATTTAAAGGGCCCCAAATATAACTTCATATTATAAGTTCTGCCTCAATCACAGGGATGTTTGAGGATCAGTAGGGTAGCAGAAGTGAAAGCACCAGGAAAAGAACGAAGTGCATTAGAAATGATACTATTCATCTGACCTGTTGTGAATTTCTGGAGGACTCATGGGAAAGGTATTTCCAGTATGTATCACTGGGCCGACTGGACTCTCAAGACACTCAGTAAAAAACGGACAGAGAGATGCATGGAGCTGTTAACTAACTAACCCTGAACACAGAGCCCACTACTGCGGGTTACAGAGGGGGCAAGGTATGTTCCCAGGCTCGTCACGTGGATGCTCCCGATCTGGCCGCAGAGGACAGTCTCCTAGGATGCAGGCTGCTGTAGGCAGGAGGTGCTCCCTACAGGGTGCAGACCGCACAGTAGGCACAGGGGCAGTTCGTGAGCTGGCATCATCAGCTAAGCACCTTGCATATGATGTGAACTGAACTAGAATTTCATCGTATCAGGTGGAGAGACCTCGGAACTGGGAGCATGCCGAGGGGTCAGATATTCAACTGCCCTATTTTAAGGTTGAGAAAATGAAGCCTTTGGAAGGGGCTCTTGTGTGCTGGGCTACAGAGCAACAAAGCACCATCACTGAAGACCTCGGACCCAGAGGGATTCCCTGGCCCCTCCTTGAACAACAGGACACAATACAGGCCACACCTTGCTTCAGTTCACTAGGAATGGCTACATAATAAGCCAAATCAGCAATAAAGACACCAGAATCACTTCATAAGCCCCAAAGACAAAATGCGGGCAGCAATGGCAATGTGCATGGCTTCCTTTCTCCTGCCCCCCAACACATTTCCATCCCCAGCAGAGGAAGGCAGAGGGAGGGCAGTCAGAGGAGGAAGACAGCACTTGGATCTTCGGATCCCAATTCGAAGATGACCTTGCCAGGAAAGCCTCACTCCTGGACCATTCATTCCACTTCAGATGACCTCCCCATCCCCACTTTACCATCTGACATCGTGTATACACATATTCTCTCTCTCTCTCTTCCGAAGTAGAATGGAAAGGCCATGGACAGTGATCTTTCTCCGCTTCTTCAGCGCTTCAGTCACAGCACAGAGCATAGCACTTATGAGATATTCAATTAAATGTTTACTGAAAGCAATGAATAAATCAATGAACAAAAACAGAAATTAGAGGCGGTTTTATGAAGCAGACAACACTGATCTCATTTTTAAGTGATGGATGGTATTCAGAAAAAACAAGACACTGATGTTAAGTGGGGGCCAGAGCAGACGTCACAGGTGGAGGGAAGAGGGTAAGAACAGTGATGGGGTTCCTCTGTCTGAAATGTAAGATGTACGAAGAAAAATAAACCAGAGATCATGCAGACTGCGGCCCCAAGCCTCCCATAAAATGTATGCAGATAATCCTGTATGAATAAGGCTGGAAGGCTATCACTCAACTCAGGAGACTACTTTGGTGGCCTCCAACTCACAAAGCCCTGTAAGAGTATAGCAATCCAGCTGATGGGAGAGAGGGGCCAGGACTCCTGAAAGCCAGCGAAGATGGCACAGGCCTTCAAGCTGTTGTGCACAAGGCCAAGTGGCTTTCTGAGCCCAAACCCCACTTCCCCCTTCACTCGGTCTGGGTCATCCAGGGTCCTCCAGTCCTGCAGAGCAATGGTTTCTTTACCCCCATCTAGATTCAAGCCACAAAATTCCAGGTAGAAACTCACGATGATACAGAGAGGGCCTTTTCTTTTTTTCATTCATTCATTCATTCATTCATTCATTCACTCATTCATTCATTCTAATGTAGCAAAGACTGATCTGGGAAATAAGTACATTTCAAAAGGAGAAAAGCCATTAGCATACATAAAAAAATCAAGGCAGTAGGATATCGATTGTGGCAATTTAGGAAAGCTGGCACAATGCACCTCTCCAATTCATGGGAAAATGAAAGAAAATATAGTCCACGCTGAATATAGAAAACAGAGAGAATGTGGCCTCAGGATGCAGGCAGTTGCTGAGTGTGCACAGATAGCTGCCAGGGCCACCCAGCAGAAGTGGGTGACATTACCCAGGTCTGGGGCAACTTCTTCACTTCTGTCCCTGTCCCAGAGGGCAGCTGTTCCCCGCTGGTATTTCAGACACATCTGAAATACATCCAAAGAGGCTACAGAGGAACTCAGTTCACATTATGGTGAGGTAGGCATTAAGTACCAATTTTATTTCCCTTTCTTTATTCTGTGAACAAAACCAGATTGGTAGATAGATGACTTCTGAAGTGCTGGAGAGGTTTAGACCAAAGAACCTGGTTTGCAGTGGCACACACCGAGTGACCTTGGAGAAATCATTTGATTTCTTTGGGCCTCAGTTCCCCTTTCTGACTGCAGCTGAGTGAAAATTATTGGGATCCTATTATCTCAGCTAATTATAACGACCCTCTGAGTGAATACTACTGTTAATCCTATTTTACAAAGTCGTATTTTCCAAAATCACAAATAAACCAGGAGTGCAAATCTGCCTGATCCAAGCTCATGTACTTAATCCAGACCCTATACTGCCTTTAGGTTAACAGTGCCAAGTCCTTTCTGGTTTTGACCATCTATGGCATTCATTTATTCAAATTCATTCAATGTAAATGTAAATTCATTTCAAGAGAAAGGGTTGGGACCACCAGAGTCTACTTGTATTCAACTAGTACCTAAGTATCAGAGGAGAACCCCCATTCAGTGGTATGAAGGAGCTGTCCCCCATCTCAGGAACCTAGAGTGACAGGTGAAAATCCTAATGCCTTTTCTATAGTTAGCTCCAAATCATACCTAGGTTCTGTGCTGGTCAGCTGCCTGGGGATGGAGAAGCAGCACAGTGGCCTCTAACACAGACCCATTTCTAGTGATGGTCCTTCCCTCTACCCTCCTGCAATGCGATCCATCATCATCCAATGTGGAATGACGACTCTGTGATACAGCTGTTTTCACAGGCTGGGGCTACGGCCCAGTGCAACAAAGAAAAGGAGAATCACTCAAGGGCCAGGTCCTACTCGTGGGCTCAAAATGCTGAATGAGAAGAACAGGACTTAGCAGCATCACCTATGACCAACAGTTGATGTTTCAAGGGTGCATGGTGGCTGCCAAGACAGTGTGACGAAAGCTACATGACCAGAGGTGGATTCCCTGGAAGCAGATGTGTTGGCTTGGATCTGTGCTCACACCACACCTGGAAGATTCTCATCTAGTTTCACCCCCACACTGACAAACAGGAAGGTTGGCAATGAAACTATAACCTGGATGAAGAGTCACAGAAATGGAAAATTTCAAGAGGGAAACCCTTGGAGGGCAAAAGCACCATCTCTAAGAGCTGAAAGCTCCCCTTCCCCCCCCTAAAAGAAGTAAGCATATATTTCATATTCACCCCAATTGCAGAGTGAAGGGGACTGCAGGCAGGTAGAGTTGGACCCAATTAGAGGAAAAATTCCCCCCAATGCTGCCACCTCTATACAGGAAATCTGCCTCTGAAGGAAGTAACTCCCCAGTACCAGAGATGTTGAAGCAGAAGCTGGACAGTCACTGGGTGGGGAGGCCGGGGAGCTGAGTCAAGATTCCGTGAAAGAAGCTCCAAGTGCTGTTGTGGTTGGATTGTTCAGTCCTGACTCCCCAGCCTCCTCACCTGTGAACATGACCTTATGTGGAAATAGGGTTTTTGCAGATGTAATCAAATGGACATCTTCCTGAATGAGGGTGGGCCCTAAGTCCAATGGCTGGCGTCCTTTAAAGAAGAGGGAGATGTGGACACAGGCATGCACGGAGGGGAGCGAGCCGTGCTAAGACAGAGGCAGACACAGAAGTGATGCAGCTAGAAGACAGTGAAGGCCAAGGATCACGGGCAAAGACCAGCAGCTAGGAAGGAGCAAAGAAGGCCTCTTCGGAGCCTTCAGAGGGGGCACAGCCTTGCCAGCAACTTGCTGTCAGACTTCTGGCCTTCCAGAACTGTGAGGGAGGAAATTTGTTTTCAGCAATCCAATGTGTTCTGTCCCTGTCTTAGGAAAGGAGAGTTGCTTTCCAAGTGGGAATTTGGATGGGGTGCTAACATTAATTCTTGAATCAGAAGGAATGTTAAGAAACCAGTTTAGCTATTTTTCTTTTTAACTCACTCATGTACTTATTAAAAATCCACAGAGTCCTTAGTATGTGGCAAAAATTCTGCTAAGCCCTGAGGACACAGGTACAGGCGACACGATTCCTGCCTTGAAAAAGCTCACTGTCCACTTTCCACCATAACTTGGCAGATGTCTTCACATCAGTGATGGGTGCTGTGACCGAGGCATTTACAAACACAGAGGTAAGGAAAAGGCAAAATGGTCATCTGTGACAGTGGGAATCAGGGAAGACTTTTTGCAAAGGTTACATGTGCACCGGATCTTTAAAGTTTGTATTCTGGTGACCAAGAGGGAAGCACTTTCTGGACGTGACAACCCATGTTCAAGGGCCTTGACCTAAGTCCCAGATATGGGTAGATGTAGGGTATGAAGAGGGACAAGCAATGTAACTCAAGATCTATGGAGAAGCATCTCCAGTGGTACACAAACTAGTCCGGGAAACCTCACGGGTGCTTGGACAAACCCAGCTCCGGGTTTGAAGAATCCTCTTCAGTTCTTACCCCGATATCCAGAGCACCCTGTCATTATTCCTGCCTCGCTTTGGCATGACCAGACCCTTCCATGCCTTCCTCAACACTGGATCTATATTCCCCCTTACAGCTTCAATGGGAATATCAAAACTTAAAATACTCACCGATGACAAGCTAGACAGAAGACACATCAGATGGTTTCCCCCACCCCCAACAGAGTTTTAATCCATTCATTTCTCCTTGCTCTGGCATATGGAGAAGGGAGCGGCAGAAATGAAGCTAACAGCTGCTTCCCAACAGTGGAGGAGCAAGAGAGGATGTCAGTGTGTCATCTTTGACAGCTGGGAGCGTTCTCAGAACATAATTATATAACCTCTTGTGTATAGAGTTTCCCCCCTTCCAGAGCACCCCCACGTCACTGGGTTTTATCCCTACAGCAGCCGAGGGAGCCGGCAGCGTGGATGAGGCCAAGGGGTGGCTCAGGGTTACGTGAACTGCAAGTTAGAGGCTGACCCAGATTAGATCTCGATTCCTGACCTTAGGACGCCACTGCCTTCGCGGTTTTGTGTATTCTTCTTCTGAAGCATGTAAATGGACTTCTGGGATTCTACATGGAGACAGGGATTCAGAGGGAGTAAATGGAAATTACTCAAAGACACGAACAAAGAGTTCATTGGAAGGGCAGACAGCAAATCCTACTTTCCTTCATCTACAAGTAGGAGGCGTTTCCTGCACAGGATCAAAATACCCACAGCTTGGAATCTGGGGGTCTTAAGCAATGAGTTGAGGGCTGAAATAGGGAGCCAAGCTGTGGGATGTATGCAGCCGGGATGGCACTCGTGGAGCAGACCGGGCCTAGAGCCTTCTAACTCCTCCCCGACCCCACCCACCATCCAGTATATGACCTCTCTGTCCAGTGTAACACTAGATATGGCCCCTTTAAAAAAGCAAGAGCCTAGAAGTGGCTGACACCAAGGGTAACAATGAAATCAGTTCATCAGAAACAGAACTGAGCCAGTGACCCTTGTGCCCCACGAACCTTCCCTAAATATCATTCTGTTAAGCTAACTGTGTATCTCCAGGGCTCAGAATTGCTCCCAAATGCTCAGGTGGAGAATGCAACTGCAAACTTTAAATACAGATTAAAACTATAAGTGAAAGTGTAAGCAGGAGCCACACTCTTCCTGAAGAACCGAAAACATGGTCAGCCTGGTCCTTTCACTTTACGAGGATTAAAAAACAAAAAGAACACCCAGTAGATTGTACCTTCTGGTCATATCTGATTAAGGAAATTAATGCAAGGAAACAAATCAGGGTTGTTTGCATTCAAATAATCACCTTACCTCCTCCTACCCCCGAGCCCAATATGTGTTTCGGGGATTTCTTTGTGCCTGATCTACAATGTTAAGGTCACGGCGTACCTCTGTGTGTAGGTGCGTGTGCATATGTACACACACGCGCACATGGGATTCATAACTAGAATCTTCTTTGCCAGGTGTCCCAGATTGTAAATAAATTCTAAACTAACATAATTATCTTATATTTCCATGAAGACAGTGCCTGCTTCGGGGGCATTCTGGGTGATCACACGAAACATACGGATATAAAGAACAATATGTCCTCATACCAGGTACGGGATTTCTCCACAAACGGGAGAAAGCTCCCATCCTTAGAAGAGGGGAGTTCACTGGCTTCCTGAGAGATTGCTGAAACCCCCACACGACCATGTTCGACCAGCTCTCTTGGGCCTCACACACGCCTAGAAGGAGACGCCCAGCCCTGTGTGAGGAGAGGCTACGCGTGTTCCCTCCTTCCAGAAGAGAAGGAATGGAGACCATTCCCCTTCCTTCTCATCCCCCGGAGTGTATGCGCACACACCACACAGGGCGTGGCCACAGGCTGGAGGGAGACAATAAAGTCAGACTATATTGACATGATTAGGTTTTGAAATGAATGATTTCACACAGAAATCACGCTAGGTAATAGGAGGAGCACTGGACGAAGGAGGGAAGCAGCAGCTCAGACAAGCAGCATGTTGGGAGCGCCTGATTCCCCGGCTCACCCTGCCTTGTGATCCCAAGATTCGCAGAGACAACACAAAAAAAAAGGTAGCAAAAGATGGTGAGTGCAGGTCTTCTGGCTGGAGAAGGTATGGACTTTTTTTTCGGTTGTTGTTGGTTTTCATTTTATTTCTGAGAAGAGGGCTCTGAGAAATTAGGTCAGTCAGTGCTTCTCTGGGGGCCTCAGGTAATTCCATCCGGGAACAGAGGAGGTCCTCTTCCCCAGGAATCTAGGTGGGCTCTCTGACACCAGGTCAACAATTGTCATGGAAGTGATGCTTCACAGAGTTTCTGGCCCAGGCCTGAAGAAGCTAGCAGCTTCCACTTCCTGTCTCTTCAAGCATTCTCTCCCGGATCCCTGATCGTCCATGTCAAATGTCTGACTTACACTGAGGCTGGCCTGCTGTGAGGAAGGCCGCACTAGTTACACAGAAGACTGGAGGTGTGGGGAAGCCTGGAAGGGGCAAGGGAGAGAGATGTTGGTCAGCTCCCACCTGAGGTACAGAAACCATAGGGCAATTAGAAGCCATCTTGTCGGTGCCCTGCCTGAATTCCTGATTCACAGAGTCATCAAATATATCAAACATAACAAGTTGTTATTTTAAACGACTAGGTTTTGGGGGTGGTTGTTATGCAGCAATCAGTAACTGAGACAGGGACCTGAAAAGTCCTCCCAGCTCCAACAACTTGGTGACTTTCATGTATCTCAGTGGCCTCCACTTCTTACTCCGTACTCAGCAAAGCCAAATTCAGAGGCTAGTAGGACTGGGTGCCAATAAGGCTGGAGGAGAGGCAGAACTTTGCCTACCCCCCGCACCCCTGCCCTGGACTTCAAATAGATTAAAGGCAGGTGGACCAAAAAAATAGAGTCAAGGGAATGGGAAACAGCCACAAAAAGGAAAGAAATAGGCCTGATTTGGACTGAGGACAACATTTGACTCTCTTCACGTAGCCAGCCGTCCTGGACCTTTCAGTGACACAGGTCACCAAATGCATATTCCGCTGAAGCAAGTCTGTTGCGATTTCTGATACCAGTTTGCTGCTGCGGCAATGCCAAACTACCAGCTAACAGAGACAGGGCTATCACTGGCCCTTGCCATCTGCCATGCCACGCCAGCCATCAGTGGCAAAGAAAGAAGTCATCTAAGGGGGACTGATGACGGGGGAACCTACAGGCAAAATTTTTAAACACATCAGGGCTCTGTTTCTCTGCTCTTTAAAACGAAAAGATAGGACTAAGCTATTTCCAGGGAAAGAAAGATCCTAACGTTCTTAGGATTCGGTGGCCGCAGCTTTTCCATGCTGTGGCAGTGGCCACAATAGCGTGGTGAAAAACTGAGGCAGCCGAGCAGATTGGCATTAGTGGCTAGCTAAGCAAAGCACCATGGAAAGCACAGCGGGAAATGGGGCCAATGAAATGTGAGTTTGGGGACCAGGCTACTGACCAAAAATGCATCCATCAAATAAAACACTAAAGGATTCAGTAGGCCACAGACTAGTTGCTAAAATAAACATACTGTATTTAGTAACAAAATAAGAGGAGGAGGGGGAATAATGTGGCAGGATTAGGTGGTGGAGGAGACAGACGTGGTGAATGCAACAATCCAGAATCTAAAAAGCTCGCTCTGGCTGAGTTCGGAGGCTCTCACCATCCTGTCTCCCCTATCACTAGAACGAAGCCCAAGCACAACCACCTAGAATCACACAGTCCTGGCTGATCCTAGCCACGCTCGAACCCCAGTTGAGTTTCCAGCTGGGCCAGGGGAGAGTGAAGACTGCCAATTACCCTGATGAGACCTCTGCTCTGCAAAGCCCGTATCCCCGGCAGCCCTTGACCTCAGCTTGCATCAGGGCTGTGGCCAGTTCCACAGGAAGTAGCTGCACCTGCTGCCGTCAATGAGCCCATTCCAGCCCGCCCAGGCCAAAGCCGACAACCCGCCACTAACATCATGAATAATGGAGAAGACCCCTGCTCTCCGGGCAGCCACCAGCACACTTGACAATCAGCTGAACTGAGCTAGGAAAGGGAACTAAGCAGCAGGAAACGAGGCGGCTGCAGCCTTCGCATTATATTGGAGGCATGTGGAGCAATTCCCAGAGGAAAATAAATTGTACAGCAATCGTACTTGGATGGATGATGCTTAACTGCAGCAAGGGCCTGCAATTTATCAGAATGGCTCGCAGAAGAAGGCTAATAATCATCATCATGAAATAAATTACACAACCAAATAGCGATGATCCTGGTCCAGGACTGCTCAGACACACAGTGATCCCTAAAGCAGGCATTCAAGGCTGCCCCTCACTCTTAGTGCACAGAAAGAACCTCCCTCATGCGAATCAGGAAATCTGGGTCTGAATCCCAACTCCATTCCCCGGCTGAGTCTTCCTGGTTAATGACATCCTCTGACTCTCAGCTTCTCATCTGTAAAACGGGTAAATAAACTAGAACATTAAAAGCATCTCGAGTGCACCAGACCATTTGGGTATTTCGGTCATGCTATCATGGTACTTAAAAACACAAACCCATGCTGAAACAGGTAACCACTCCTCGTATGCTTTGTTTAAGGCAAAAATAGATGCAAACTGAGAACAGCCTCCTGCAGCTACTGGTACTCTGTACTGCTATTCTTCCAGTCCGTGTGGCCCAATGTCATCTCCATCCTCAGAGTGAATGTTCAGTACAACTGCTCAACCACACCGTGCTTGCGTATTGTTAGGAACATCTCTTAGCTGTAAGGTTAGGATAAAGACGGCTGCTCTGCCAAGTTCAGAGGCTATGATGAGGCCATCCATGGAGATGGTGCAAGTGAAAGTTTCATATTGTAAAGCTTCACTTCTCATGGACTGTGAGCATGTTCATGAAGTCAGGGACTGAGCCAATCACTTGCACACACAACCCACCTTTCGTCTGCACCCCCCACCCCGTGCCAACAATCAGTGTGAAATCACATTTCAATCACATGAAAAGTTGCCCTTATGTGCAGACTGAAGATATCCAAGCTTATTGGAAAAGGAAGGCTATAACTGGTTAACAGTGATAGTTATCTACAAGTGGATAGTACTTACCAAATATGGGTTCCTAATGTCAAAAAAATTTGACTACCATAAAGGACACATTTCATTTTTTTCAACAAATCGTTCTTGAGCATGCAATGAGCAGAAAGCAGGGGATACAACAGTAAACAAGAACGATGCAGAATCTGTCCTCATGGGGACTATCTTCTATGGAGAAGGACTGACATTTTATAAGGGATAATAAGTACAGGTACAGAAGGAAGTATAATGAACAAATCTAGCCAGCCTCACCTATGGGCTGAAGATTAAGAAGGCGGAGAAGCCAGAGAAAGTATGTTCCAAGGTCTCAAGTCCAGAGTGAGTGAGTCAGGCCTAAGGACCTCAAAAGAACCCAGAGTGGAGAGAGCAAAGAGTGTGGAAGAAGACGACGAGGGGCGCCTGTGTGGCTCAGCGGGTTAAGCCTCTGCCTTCGGCTCAGGTCATGATCTCAGGGTCCTGGGATCAAGTCCCGGGTCAGGCTCTCTGCTCAGCGGGGAGCCTCTTCCCCCCCTCTCTCTGCCTGCCTCTCTGCCTACTTGTGATCTCTCTCTCTGTGTCAAACAAATAAATAAAATCTTTAAAAAAAAAAAAAAGAAGAAGACAACGAGGCTCAGGAGGTGGGCAGGTGAAAAGGGATGCCTTTCAATCTGATGATAATGGAAGCGACAGGAAAGCTTCGAGCAGGAGTGACAGGATGGGATAAAAGTGTTTTATGGGGAGAGCAATTAAGGAAACCCTCTACTTTAATAACTAGAAATACCTTTGGGCACTGAACAGAGATATTATAGGATGCTGAGGTATAAAGAAAAATAATCTAACAATGTGATAGATTAAGGTAGAGTTGACTTAATCTTGTGACATTTCCTAGACATTTCACTTTTTTTTTTTAAATACTCATGATCCAAGTTTGTCTCTCACAAAACAGAGGTATGGAAATAATTCTTGCCTAGTTTCCTGACTGTGTAGATTTAGACAAAAGAAAACAACTTACTCATTTATTAGCCAATAAATGAGTAAAGTCCCACCTGTTTCCAAAAAGGATTTGAGGTAGTTTACGAGGTAAAGAGAGACAAACAAACCAAAAGATATCCCAAGGTCAAGGGGAGGTCACTGTTGGCCTTCGGTCTTATCCCCGGAGGGCCCCAGGATCAAAAGCAGCGAAACTCTGACTTTATAGCTGAACATTTCAATACTGAGGAAGAATTATGGGTAAGGGGATGGCTGAAATTAAGGAGCAGAATCAGTTTCCAGGTTCCCTCTAGGCTCATCTCTGGACAAGCCTCTCTGCCTCCATCAGGAGAGCAAAATAGAACAAAACAATGGAAAATCAATAACTTGACAGCAGTAAAGACCCTACACTTTGTCTCTGAAAACAGGAGCCACAGTCAAGGTTTCATTCATTCAAAGACACAGAGAAAAACACACACACACACACACACACACACAGACTTATAGCCACAAAGATGCCACTGGATTCTGAGTGCTACTTCTTTTTCCCTTAGGAGGCTCAGCATAAGTGATGCATTAGCTCCCCAAAGCCAACAGTTCCCCAAATTGGCGATGCTCAGCAAAGCACCCAACGCAAAATTCACAAGTTTAGAAGACACACAACCCTAGTAAGCATGCCCCCCACCCCTTGTCCTATACATCCATCAGGGAGGAAGTGCTTACATGCTTCAATCCAGATGCTCTCCAAAATGAAACCCTTCCCTCGGCTCCATCGGCTTCCTCCAACATGGACAATGGGATGTCCACTGTATGCACAACTACTAATGGTATGATTACATAGAGTTGAGTAAAGTCACCAGTGCTCTAGTGTATAGCTTCAGACATACAGGGAGAATTTCTAGAATGACAGTATTTGATAACCAGAAGAGGGTCGCTGCATACTACCCAACTTTCACCATGCCACAGCACACAAGAGAGTGCTGATATTTGTATGACACCAGGGTGAAGGGGAAGAGGCCTCCAGGTCCGTATGTAACTGAGCCCTTCCTGCTCATACCCCTCCCCAACTAGAACCCATCCACAGCCCCAAACCGAAAAGCTCTGCCTGAGAGAATGACTGAGCTCCACCCAGTCTTCCCACCTGCCCTTCTTCCCACCCCTCCATTTAGCCAGTTTCACGGCTGGAGTAACCACATGGTCTCCCTCGTGCCTCTTCCACCTCCGCCTGTCCTGCTCTTTACTCTCTGGAGGCAGAAGACCCCCCTGAGTACATCACTTCCCTTCTTGTTAGCACTAAACACAGCACCTACCTAACACACTAAAGGTACCTGTAAAATGTTTACTTTCAAAATGTCTCCTCCTCTGGTCCTTTAGGTGAATAGGGTTTTTTTTTTTTTAAAGATTTTATTTATTCATTTGACAGAGAGAGATTACAAGTAGGCAGAGAGGCAGGCAGAGAGAGAGGAGAGAGGAGGAAGCAGGCTCCCTGCTGAGCAGAGAGCCCGATGTGGGCCTCGATCCCAGGACCCTGGGATCATGACCTGAGCCGAAGGCAGCGGCTTTAACCCACTGAGCCACCCAGGCGCCCCGAATAGGGGTTTTATAGTGCCTAGCACTGAGGCCCTGCCCCATCCTGGTGTCAATGTCCCTATATGAAATCCTCCTCCGTTTACCCTAATCTGGGTGTGTCGCCCATTTCCTCCTGAGACCTTGACAACGATAAAAAACAAGAAAGTAGTTGCATTACATCTACAACATAAAAATAACATGCTTATTTGATTAACATGATTATTAAATCAACTACGATTTTTTTCTATTAGGTCTTACTTGTTACCTACGAATATATTACCCACCCAACCGTTCCTCTATTTTCCAAATGTTAGCTTCGTAAGGACAGATACTACTATAAACCCTAATACCATGCATCTAGAAGAAACTTAGATGTTTGCCAAATGGATGAATGAACGAACAAATGAGCAAACAATATGGCAAAATATTTGGTAGGAGAAAACAGTTAGAAAAATGAATGTAAATTAGAATTACCATATGGATATGGAGAGACAGTAAAAAAGAAATAAAGCTTGAATTTCGTTGTTGTTATGAAAAGACTGTGGGTGGATTTTTAATTTTTAATTTTTCATTAAATTTGCCATGTTTATATAGCAATAATACTTCAAAAAGAAAATATTTTTGTGCCACTGAAATCTGGAATGAAAATGGAAATGGAACAAATATGTATTTATATATTTTATGAGCACACAAATGGAATACCGAAATAAACTTTTTCAAGAGACAACCAAATGATTAAACATTAAGGGTGACTTTCCCTCTGTACATAGCTATTAAAGAGTAATTAAGACTTTCCACTGTGTTAAGCAACCACTTGCCTAACAAAGTTGCCATAACTGTGTTAAGACAGGGCAGATGGAACCAAATGAGATGCAAATGGGGCATAGTCCCCACGTGGATTTATGGCCCACATTTTCACTATCAGCAGTTCTTCTCAAGCAAGAGACAACATGGTTACATAAATATATCTCTGCATGTTTTCCACAGGCTACTGACCCAACAACAGGAGCAGAAACACACCTAGACAAACGCTGGAGACTCGGCTATTAGACCTGGGTTAACCCGTAAGGAGCTGTGTGACCCTAAGCAGGTTGCTCCACCTCTCTGGACTCGAGCTTCCTCTTGAGTAAAACCACAGTTCTGACGCGCTGCGCCCAACACCGCCAGGGCCAGGTCAGCCAACAGCAAAGCTGGAACATCTGTATCATGTCCTTGATGTTCCCCAGGGACCACCACCTCCATGGGACCAGTGGCAAGCTCTCGGTTTCCTTTCGCTTTCTGTCCTCTCCTGTGAATGGCTCCAGGATACGGCCTACGGTCTTGTGCCCAAGACAGCAATCTAGCCATCACCTTAGATTTCTGCCTCTCCTTGACCACCCACATCGAAAACACTCACGTGAACAAGTGTACCTTCTAATCATCTCCTGCCCTGTCTGCTCTGTAACCACTGCTCCTACTCCAGTCCAGGCTGCCATGAGCTCTCCCCTGGACTACTTACTGCACACACTCCTACCTAGACTGCCTTCCTTTAGTCTGTCGGGCCCCTGCCCAGCATCGTGCCACAGTGCTCTTTTCCAAGTGCGTTTCATCTCCCTGCTTAAAGCCCATCAACAGCGACTGCGTTCTCGTGAGGATAATGCTCTACAGTAAGGCTGGTGCACAAGGCTCTTCATTCTCTAACCTGTTTACCCTTCAGCCTTGCTTCTGGCCACTTCCTCCATTCGTTCCAACTGTCACACTGAACTACTCATGGCTCCCGGGAGGGCTATGTTTTCCTTGGGCTCACTGGCCTTTGAAGAATTTGCCCTCTGGTTAAAATGTTCTTCCTTTTCCCTTCTTTGTTCCTCCTTGGTCTGATTCTCCCTACTGGCCCTTCAGGCTCCAACTGTCTCCAGACGCTCTCTTAGGGCATCAGTCTGAGGTAGGTGCTTCTGTATGTGTCCTCATAGCACCGGATACTTCCCATTCAGAACTGTAACAGTCTGTTTTCTGAGGGAAACCTGAGGGCAGTGGCTTACTTGGTATTTATTTCTGGGATCTAGAAATAAATCTAAAAAAAACAAATGAAATAAATAAATTAAATAAATAAAAATAAATAAGTCTGTGATTCTGCCCACAGTCGTTAATAAACATTTGTGGATGAATGCAAGAAAAACAGAGAGAAGGAAGGAGGAAGGGAGGGATGAAAACTCACCCCCTTTTTTTTTAAGCAAACCCAATACCATGTACTGCACAAGATGCGTGTTAGACAGGTAGACAGGACCCCGAGGATTCCACTAAGGCCTTAGCTGCACGCTTGTATCTTCTTAGTTTTCTAACTAAGGAGATGGAATGAATTCCAGAGATTACCATTATCTATTATTTTGTATTAAAACTGTATTGCCTTCAAATCAGTCTAGATGATTCCAAGCTCATCTTTAAAAGGGCACCCATAACAACACCCATCATAACTGAAAAAAATTGGACCATCATCCTGAGTATTGAGAACCGTTTCAGACTGGTTACCTCCACCAAACAGGTCATGCATGCACTTTCCCAATATCCGAAACTTAATTCACACCATTCCCACTTCCCTACTCTAAGCTCTGCCCGTTTCAAATATAACCTCATCCATGAAGCTTGCCTGGTCACTCGTGTCAGAGCCGCTCAAGGTAGGGTTAATCTCGCTGACCTCCCACAAGTCTTCGTACAGACATTGTCTCATGGTCTACCCTGTTCATCTGTAATGACTCAAATATACACTGTTTATCTGTACTTCTATATTGTACCTATATATTTTATAACATTTATCCATACTCAAATGTCTGCTCAAGAATCTAGTCCAAACTCCTAACCAATGCATATTTATTAACAAGAATAAG
The DNA here is from genome assembly GCA_002007465.1 of Ailurus styani. Lineage (NCBI taxonomy): Eukaryota > Metazoa > Chordata > Mammalia > Carnivora > Ailuridae > Ailurus > Ailurus styani. The sequence goes on along the minus strand of LNAC01000294.1, from coordinate 569,990 downwards.
TAACCACTGAGTGATACCGGGCTACTCAGATGCGGTAGGGTGAGGGTCTGGTAAGTTCACAGGCAAGTGTTCCAGACAGATGCATGTTTTGCATGTCTTTCCAGAAGTTTCCATGTCTAAAACTGGATGAGTATTTTATTGTCAAAACTTGGAAGGGCCAAAGATACCACTTGTTAGGAATTTGGGGTTCCCAAGTAAATCACAACCTTCCTTTCAGGCAAACCTATAGTTGGAAAAGGAGGGGGGAAAAAACACTGGGAGAGAGCATGAGGGTAGAAGAAGACATGAGATAGGCACTGTCCGTAACAAAAATTTGTCTTCGAGCTGTACCTCTCTTTCTTCCTACCTCCCAGCACCCAAAATGAAGACTGAACTAAATGACTTCAAATGGCTTTTTGACTCCACGGTGTATTATCTACTTATGAGTTCTCTTCCCCCAGGCAAATTCAAAAGCATGACTAAGTTATTAAAAAGGTGGACACAGATGACTGGCTTTATAGACCTTTTCCCCCCACAGAGAAAATTGGACAAGAAATAAAAAGCTTAAGTTCTTTGATATCAGGTCTTTACTTATTACCGTCTATAGAATAAAGATTTATTCAGGAGCATCTTCTGGTCTAGTCTGCCCTTTCATGAAAAACTAACTTTTTCTTATAGCTTTAAAAAGCACCCATTAAGTCAAGCGAAGCTTTTGAATTTCTGCAATCACATGAACTATGACTTGCGGACCTTACTGCGAGAGTCCCAATTCCTCCTACAGCCCCAGCTAACGTTTGTGCTGATCACGTGGCGGGGGCGGGGGGGACGGGACGGGTATGTGGTGCTGAAAAAGAGCAGGACCCCAGCGTCAGCAAAATTCTAAAGGAGCACCTCCAACCCCCAGGCCCAGAAAAAGACAGAAAGAGGTGCCACAGAAGCAATGGCCAAACCTTCTGCAGCCCTTCCTTATCTCCCTAAAATATACATGGATTCTGAAATGCACACAGCAGGTGCCGGCCAAAGCTAAAGGTTAAAGGCAAAATACACTCAGTCTTGGGGATTAGGGGAGATCAACCATGACTCTCTCAGAGATGGGAGATTCTGAGGGGCCTCAGAGCATACAGGGCTCTCCTTAAGCCAGATTCCACCAGCGCAACAGCCTTGAAATAAAGGTCTCCACAAGGACCTGGAGAAGAGAGAGACTAACCAACTCTCTTCTCTTCAACCAAGGTGACGCAGCATCTGAGCACACGCGGTAACTGGAACAAACCTCCTCAGGCCTCAGAAAGGCACTCTGCTTCCTGCACCTTCCGTCACTGTATTTCTTTCCAGCCGATTAGTGAGACTGTAAGATGCGCTGGAAAGAAAAGCGTGACTGGAGAGGTTATGCAAACAGGGAGTCTCCAGAGAGGACAGCATTCATTCTGCAGCACGTTTGATGTGGGGAAGGCCAGCGAAGGGGGTCGCTATTGGAGGAAAAAAAATCTTCATCAACTCTTAGGCAGGAGCTTTCAGTGGTTCCAGAGAAACTTCTCCCAAAGCAGATAAATCTTCAACTGAATAATCTCATAAACAACTAAAATAGATTTTTATTTAGAGAATACCATTAGCAAGAAAGCCTTTTGAATTTTCCTTAAAACCACAGAGCAGTCAGCTTTAGCACCTGCTCAAGACCAAAGTCTTCAAACCCTATTCCTCTGAGAAGAGGCAGCGAAGAAGAATGTGAGCTCACTGAGAGGAGGGATAGATCGGGACGTCCTGAGTTTCCTAGGGTTCCACAGGCTCCGAGGAGGACATCCCGGCAGCAAGGGCACCTACCTGGCACAGATGGTTAAATGTCTGCCCCTGGCTCAGGTCATGATCTCCAGGTCCTGGGATAGAGTTCCGCGTCTGGCTCCCAGCTCAGCAGGAAGTCAGCTTCTCCCCCTCCCTCTCCCCCTGCTTGTGCTCTGTCTCTCTTAAATGAATAAATACAATCTTAAAAAAAAAAAAATCCACTGCCACAGGCTGAGTTCTCCAGAAGCAGAAGGTAAGATGGAGTTTGAAGTTCAAGGTATTTATTTATTTATTTATTTATTTATTTATTTATTTATTTTTTAAGATTTTCTGGCTCCCAGCTCAGCAGGAAGTCAGCTTCTCCCCCTCCCTCTCCCCCTGCTTGTGCTCTGTCTCTGTCTCTCTTAAATGAATAAATACAATCTTAAAAAAAAAAAATCCACTGCCACAGGCTGAGTTCTCCAGAAGCAGAAGGTAAGATGGAGTTTGAAGTTCAAGGTATTTATTAAGGATCAACCCTTGNGCAGAGAGCCCGATGCGGGCCTCGATCCCAGGACCCTGAGACCATGACCTGAGCCGAAAGCAGAGGCCCTAACCCACTGAGCCACCCAGGCGCCCGTTCAAGGTATTTATTAAGGATCAACCCTTGCAAAGGGAGGAAGAGGAAGCAGATTGGGCAGAGGTGGAACAGCAAAGCAACCAGACGACCTCAGCTGATCAGCGGGGCCTTCTGGTATCCAGGGAGCCTTCCTATCCCATAGTGCCAGATGTCATCAGATGTCACCAGATGCAGATGCTCAGGGAGGGCATGGCCTAGGGCGAGCAGCTCTGTGCAGCCGCGGCCAAGGGGGAGTCTCGTGGAGTTGTCAGCTAGCACAAGGTTGTCTGCAAGCTGCCCTCCCCCGGCTGTCAGCAAGCCCTTCCCTCAGAGGGAACCTGCGCGAGGCATCTCTGCAGCCAGCCCGCCCGCTGCTTCCGAAGACATAACCTGTCTTTACATTTATGATTAAGTAAGAACAGTAAACGTTTAAATTCCATTCCTGGAGATGTATCATTACGAGTAAAATACAATCCAAGAGGAAAATACTTCCATGTGTACTTAAAATAAGTTGAGTATCATCTTTCAAGTTAAAGAAGAATCAACTGCAAGAAAATGATGCTCTTCCCATTTACTGAAGATTATAAAGAGATACATACATTTATATCTAAATGCAAATATAGATATAGATGTAAATACTGAGAGGACTGCCTGGAAGGATGTTCCCAAAAATGTTCAGTAAAATTATCGCTGGAGGCCATGATTTCAGAGGATTTTTGCTTTCTTCCTAATATCTTTAAGTATTAATAGAATTTTCTTTAACAAGCATCTTACATCGGGGCGCCTGTGTGGCTCAGTTAGTTAAGCATCTGACTCTTGGTTTCGGCTCAGATCATGATCTCAGGGTCGTGAAATAGAGCCTCCAAGCTCAGGACAGAGTTTGAGATTCTCTCCCTCTGCCCCTCACCCTCTCTCGCAAGTAAATAAATAAAATCTTGAAGAAAAAAAACAGACAAGCATCTAGCATCTATCTTTGTAAACAAATACAAAGATGCGAACTCAAAAGAAAAGCATCCTCTCTGAAAGACTTATGCCACCAATAAATCCAGATGAGAACCACCATTATAAAAGAAGGAAAGCAAAACTAAACAAAAGCTTCAGATCTAGCAGTGACTCATCAGGAGAACAAAGGTTAATTAATATCCGGCTTCTCGGTTCTTATTTCCCCGTGTTAGCTGGGAAAGGGGCAAGCCAGAAAGCTCTCTAAGGCTCCGTGCAGCACCATCTTTTATGGTTCTGAGACAAATGTCACCCACGCCCCCCCCCACCATTTTTTGAAAGGAAGAATTAAACTGGCAAACACCCCCAAATACCCTAAATCAACGTATGTATATTTGCTGTAAGAAAACTGTACTGATAGCCATGAAATGAGTCATCGGTTACTTAAACCCTTCTGGGGAAAAGCAGGCAGGTGGCTGCTGCTCCAGAAGTTGCTTAAATTTATGTCACAAACTGGTCTAACCAGTTAAAAGTACATCTATACCCATGGAAGCAAACAGGAAGGCTTCTGGAGAGAACTGGTGGGACAAGCCATGGGGGAGCCCTTCACGTCAGAAGGCAAAAATCTTGATACTGTGAAATTTTAATCACTAGAAAGATATAAATGCCACATGAACAAAAAGAAGTGGCATGAATATTGGTCTGCTCTTATCCCAAAAAGTCCTGGCTCTGGTTGTCATTCTTGGTGATACTGGCATTTTATCCTAGCCTGGTAAGCACCGAAACCCAAAAGGGACAGGGAGCCAAAAAAAAAAAGAGGACTCCCATTGCTTTCCCCACAATAAAACGGATTCCTGAGAAGAACTCCCTGCCTCCCTTTCAGGATGTGCATGGAACTACCTCTGAGCCCCAGAAGAGCAAGGACCATCTAACTCATTCAGTTACAGATATCTCAGTGTCTGCGTGCTACTAGGTGGCACAAAACGGACACTCGGTAACTATTAAACAAAAGAAGAAATGAAGGAATGCACACACTCCTTGGCTAAGGGCAACCACAGTGCGGACGTTAGAAAACATGATGCGATGCTTGGGAATAAGGCAGAAGGAGGCGGGCTGCCATCCTAGAGTATTGTCCGGTGGGTGCACTCAAGCATTATTTTATCTTCTAAGAGTTGCACCTGTGTTTGATTTGCTTATTACCATCGATATGGGTTCAGACTTTGTGAAGTTACAGGTGAACGTGTAGATTTTCTTTTTTCATTGCAGAGCCATATGACTTCTGATAGGTAGAAATGAGAGCCCCACATGTTATTGCTTTATTGTCCTGTAGGGTATTAACCAGTTTCATAGCCTAGCAATCTTACTTCAACAGTCGCCAGTGCCTCCAACTACACAGTTCCTCAAAGGCTCTTTGGACCAGTTTTAACTTCCTGTTGGTTTCCTCATTCATGAGTTAAATTACTTCTTCGACATGTACTCATTTACATTTGTACGAGAGTCATGTTTATGACTTTAACGACAATTATACATTGATGAGAGAAATACAGGGGAAAAGATCTAGTTCCTAGCCTAGCATGGAACATGCAAAACATGTATGTAAACATTTCTATTTTAGGTTAGAAAGAGGAGTAGAGGATATATACATAAAGAGATGCCCAAGTGCGGGGAATTGGGAACAGGGACTGCTTCTAGTTCTGTTCCCAGCTAGGTTTGGCATTTATGGTCAATGAGGTAAATTTTCAACCATGCTGTAAAAGAAGCGGGGAAAGGAAACAATCCATTAGAAGTTACCTTAAAGCGCTGCTCAGTGGGTGTATCTCTGCTATAGTTCAGCGGGGAGAGTGGCACTGAAATGTCAGTCCCAGGGATGCGACTGGAATTCTAGGAAAGTCGCTCCTCTGTGAACGACAGCTCCAGCTACAAGGTTATATGATCATTAAATAGTTCCCAGACTTGAAAGAGTTAAATTCACTGCCATTCCGGGTACCTCCATTCTCCATTAGAGGAATGTCCCTAAAGGAGACCCAGAGAGGAAAGTTGCATTTGCTTAAAGAAAAAAAAAATCAGTTCTAGTAATTTCTCAGGCTTGGTCAGTTTGCCGGGTTGCGTCTGGGCATCTGGGACATCTTGTCATAGCACAGGAGCTGGCCGTGACTCCACACCACTTCGATTGACAGGGGCGCAGTTTCACACACAGGAAAAGCCAAGCCCAAAGTCCTTGATATTGGAACATATCAGGTGTATCAAATGAGACATCCCCTTACCTTTCAAAGTCAGTGTCCGTCCGGTGTGCATGCAATGACGTTAACAAGGAATCGCCCTGCATTGCCGTAGTTGCTATTGTTTGTATTTTAGAGCAGTCATCCCCCTGATGTCTCCACCTTTCAAACACAGTCAGTCATTCCACAATGTGGCACTCACTCTCACTCCCTATTAACTATCTGCAACTGAAAATGGAAGTGAAGGACCACAGTGCGAGGAGGTTCAGGCAAGCAGAGGTACGCAGGTATGTTTCCAGATCAGCAACTGTTCCATCCCGACCAAAGTCAAACAAAAATTCTGAGGTTGCTCCAAGAATCTCTCTCAGCACGTGGATCTATGGGTACATTTCCCCCTTCCTGTGACTCTGTCTCCCTGATAGCATCCACCATAGCTCCCTACACAGAAGAGGCGCTCAAGAAGTATCTGATGAACACCTGAGAGGACAAATCCATGAATCCCTGAGAGAAAAGGACAGAGTATCACTCCCACTCTAAGAGGGAAGACCTGATACAAAATGATTTAGTGTTGTGCGAGAGCCAGGAAGCAATTCTTCTGCTACATCTGGCACGATTCAGACCCTTAAAAGATAATTATATATGTTTCTGGAAGATTAGAGATATTTGAGAGTTGAGATAAGAGCAATAAATATGATTAAGGGGACAAAAATCGGTCTGTGAGGGAAATAAAATCACAGTAGCAAGGGTTACATTAGACTAGAGGCAGACCTCCGGGCTGTCTTCAGGTACCGGATGTGACTACAGTTGTAGGCTCCATTTAATTACTAACAATAAAACATCCCCAACTAAGGGATCTTGATGCTAGACAACCTGAATAAGTAGCACATTACTGAAGCTCTTGGCATGACATATTCCATCATTCTTGTCAACGGGGCTTAATTAACATGTCTGCTCCCCACCCTCAGCACATCTACTTTGGTTTAAAAGCCCAAATCTTCCCCGCTGCCAGAAAGAGCATCCTCAATGAATGGCTCCCATTCTACACTCGTGAATAAATATCAAATGTGTGCCCTTTATCATACCCTCTAGGCAGGATGATTATAATGAGACCACTGATCAGTGGGCTCCACTGGCACAGCAGGAAAACCCGGATGTAAGGAAAAGGGGATTCAAAACCCACATTCCTCCAAGACTTTCTCACTGCTCTTTGAAAGGACCCAAGACTCCCAGGACTCGGAGTCCTGCTGTCTACAGATGGGACAGCAGCAAAGGAAGTGAGGGCAAAGTGCACGCTCTGTGGCCACAAGATGCTTTCGAGGCTACCTGGCCAAAGGGGGGCTGGTACTCTGCCACCTCGAACCTTCCTCAGCAGTAGAGCTCTACATTCCAGTAAAATAAGCAATGGCTCTGGCCCACTGTTACAATGCTTCTGTCCTTCACCAGAACCCATACAGATGAAACAGGCAAGGCACAGAAGATGGGCTGAAATTTTGAACGACCCCACACACTTCACAAGTGGCTCTTCCTAATCTTTTTTTTTGACATCTTTAACACCACCAGGAACCCCACCAGTTAAAACATTTTTATAATTTTTGTACCCAGCATCAAATTTTTTTCAGCTTCAAATTTTTGGATGAGCTGCAAGTATAAATAAGACATACTTAATAACATCTTTGAGTGGCTGAGTCTACAAAATATTTGCACATAAACTGGCCAGTTTTTAAAAGGTCTTTCTTTTGCAGTATTTCCAAACATACATTCGTATGTCACGAATACCCATCAGGCAGCTTTTGCAAATCTTGACATTTCACCACACCTTCTTCGGATTTTTGGATAATAAAAAATCTATAGATACTGTTATTCTATGCTACTTTCCTGTTCACTGAGGGAGGGGTTTGCTATCCTGAAATGTGCAGGTGTCATTCTGAGGCATGTTTTCATGCTTTACTGCATGTGTGCAACCACAGACAATTTATAGTATTGGTTTTTGTTTAACATTAAATAAATGGTGTCAGGCTGTACAAATCATTCTGCAACCTGCTTTTCTAAACTGTTTTTGAGAATTATCCACACAGGAAATATAACTCTAGTTCATTCACTCTAATGGCTATATGATATTCCAATTTAATTTAATTTTCATAGAAATCTTATACCCGAAAATACTGAGAGAGTAAATATTTTGCTCAATTCTAAGAAGCAACGAGTGACTCAGACTTTGTTCTTAATCAAAAGTTCATCTCTTTTTAACTGTAAAATTCTTGATTTGTGAAAATAGAATATTGGAAATTACAAAATCTTCACACAAAATACTGGCTACCGGGTGGGAAAGAACAAGCCCCACTCTCACCACTGTCTCTAGATTCTTCACTGAACAAACAAGGCCACCAACTTCACAGAGAGAAGACAGAACTGAATGCCTTGATTTCTTTAAGCTAAACTACAATGTGGGGAATTTAAACACTGATTGGGGACTGGATGCTGTTAAGAAATTAATGTAACTTTTTTGAGGTGTGATGTTACTATGGTTATGCTAAGAAGGAAAAAGATACTTAACGTTCATAGAGTTTCAGTTTTGCAAGATGAAAAGAGTTCTGGAGCTTGGTTGCACAAAAATGTGAATGTACTTAACATCATTGAACTGTGCCCTTCAAAATGTTAAGATGGTTAAGTTTTATGTTATGTATATTTTACCAAAAATTTTAAAAAGGGAAAAAGAAATATTTGGGGATAAATTATATGGTTGTGGTTTGTTTTAAAATAATCCAAGGTGGGGTGGGTTGAAGTTGAGAAATGAGTTGGGTTGAGAGCCATTAAAAGTAGGTGACAGGTAAACAGGGGTTCATTATACTAGTCTCCCTACTTCTATGTATTCGAGGTTCTCCAAAATAAAAAGTCTTAAGTGAAGGTTTAGCATGTTCAGCAGGCCGGAGGGAGCCAGCCTGAAATGCTGCATTTCTCACAGGCTCTCTGGTGATGCCTCAGGCCCGTGGGTCACACGTTGAGGAGCAAAGCAATGGTGGACTTCCTGACAGCAAGCAAGCCTTTGCAAGGGGAGAAGCCAGCTAAGCTTTCTTGACATTGCTTCTCTGGGGGCAGAAAGGGCACCAACACTGCCATGTTCTAGAGAGAGGTGTCCCCACCTCTTTGCACCCCAGCACCAGGCGTCACTGTTCACTCAGTGGTAACCACCAAAACAGAGGACAGTAAAAACACAGAAGAACCCCAGCAATCAGCTTGGTTTTTTTCAGAGTCAGCCCTGGACCTGTAAGGTCATTAAATAACAGTGAAAGACTACTGCCCTAAGAGATCTGTTCCTGAATCTTTTAGGTAATAACTAAACCAAACCAAACCAAACAAACAAAAAACCCCAACCATGTCTAGATGTCAAAGTTCAGAAGCCAAAGCAAGACTTGGGAATCATTAACAAACTGCAAGAAGGTTAAGAGAGCAAAATAGTATCTTGGAAACTCCAGTATAAATTCCATCTGATAAAGAAATGCAATCCATTTAAGCATGAACATTCCTAAACAACCATCAAATCTCTGAAGAACAATGACAAAATTTCTACTCATAAAAAATCCTGTCCACAAAATACAATCAGTTTCTCTAATGTTTTATGGTCATTGGTGAACGTGACCAAAGTCTTCTGTCCTCAAAGACTGCTCTATTATCTGTTAGACTAGGCATGCCCAGAGGGCAGGGATTATAATTGAGGATTCTCTCCTTAGCCGGTATGATACGTGATTAAGCCATTCCCATATGATTATACAGTTCCCATTGGTTGAGAGCTTGCTAAGTGCAAGGCAAGCTCTAAGCAGTTTATATGAATTACTTCACTTAAAATGCTTTGTCTTCACTCATGGTCTTTTGAAATCTAATTATAAAAGCTTCTAAATCCCTCCCCTCTTTGCAAATATGTTTCCTAAAGTGTTAATTCTTGCTTCTCTCAGCAAGGAGTGATACAAAGGAGAAGGCACTAAGCCCTCTGCCCTGTGAACTCCAGGTCCAATCTCTCCAAAGTCTAGAGGAACAGCTCAGACCATGTCCCTCCCTCACTGTTTGCACAGGCAGGACAGGGACCAGCTACAGAGAAGGGAAGGGAAAAAATCCACACAGTCCCGCCTATCACAAATGGGACTGCACAGTCTAGAGGAAAAATCAATAGCAGAAAAATTAAAATATAGTATATCTGCTCAACACACACACACGCGCGCACACACACACACGCACACACACACACACACACACACACACACACAAATTCCATTCAGAGTAGGCAGAATCCTGCACAAAAAGATTAAGGAGAGCCTCACCTGGGTGGCTCAGTCTTTTAAGCACCTGCCTTAGGCTCAGGTCATGACTGGGATCGAGCCCCACATAGGGCTCCTTGCTCAGTGGGAGCCTGCTTCTCCCTCTGCCTGCTGCTCCTTCTACTCATGCTTGCTCTCATGCTCTTTCTCTCTCTTTCAAATAAATAAAATCTTAAAAAAAAAAAGTTAAGGATGTCTTCACTAGCTTTCAGGCTGGGCCTTAAAATACTGGTGCTTATAACCATCAACAGATGAATGGATAAAGAAGATGTGGTGTGTATATATATATGATGGAATACTATGCAGCCATCAAAAGAAACGAAATCTTGCCATTTGCAATGATATAGATGGAACTAGAGGGTATTATGCTAAGTGAAATAAGTCAATCAGAGAAAGACAATTATCATATGATCTCTCTGATATGAGGAACTTGAGGGGCAGGGCGGGGGGTCGTGGGGGTAGGGAGGGAAAAATAATGAAACAAGATGGGATCGGGGAGGAGACAAACCATAAGAGACTCTTAATCTCACGAAACAAACTGAGGGTTACTGGGGGGTGGGGGGCAGGGATAGGGTGGAAGGGTTATGGATATTGGGGAAGGTTTGTGCTATGGTGAATGCTGTGAAAGGTGTAAGCCTGATGATTCACAGACCTGTACCCCTGGGGCAAATAATAAAAAAAGTTAAAAAAAAATACTTAGAATCCATGAAGAAGAAAAAATGCAAACGAAGCCATGGAAGAAGCCACAGAATCATGTGAGAAATTAAACTAGTGAGTAGCTTGGAATGGCTGGAATGCAGAGGCCCAGACTGCTGGAACACCCTGGAGAAGAAAATTCAATGAATTGGCTATTCCAAGAGGTTTCTTGGCTCTGAATCTCTCATTTCACACTTAATACCTAATTTTTACTTAACATGTGTTACTCTTTTTCAAAGTTTGTGTCTGGTTCCAAAAACATCTTCTTGAGACTGCAGCCTACAGGGAAACCACAAGACCCTGCCAGGCCAGGCTGCATTTGGCCCTACAGCCAATTATAGGATGATAAGAAAAACACATCTAAAAACAGTTTCTGGAGACTTGTTCCAGGGTGGCTCAAGACCTAGCCAAAACTGTCACCCCCAAAATGAAGAAACAAAAAACTATGTACCCCGAATATCAGAACTTGGAAAGTATTTTGGGCGCCTGGGTGGCTCAGTGGGTTAAGCCTCTGCCGTTGGCTCAGGTCATGATCTCAGGGTCCTGGGATCGAGCCCCACATCGGGCTCTCTGCTCAGCAGGGAGCCTGCTTCCCCCTCTCCCTCTGCCTGCCTCTCTGCCTACTTGTGATCTCTCTCTCTGTCAAGTAAATAAAAAAAATCTTTAAAAAAAAAAAAAAGGAAAAGTATTTTGTGGATTTTTTGCAAATGTACAACATGGACATGACAGGGGCATCTGGGTGGCTCAGCTGGGTAAGCGTCTGCCCTTATCTCAGGTCACGGTCCTAGGCTCCTGGGATCGAGCCCCATCTCAAGCCCCACCTCGGGCTCCACACTTAGCAGGGAGCCTGATTCTCCCTCTCTCTCTGCCCCTCTCCCAGCTTGTTCTCTCTAATGAATAAATAAAAATCTAAAACAATAAAATGAACAACATGACAGTAAGACATTACAGTGAAGTTTTCACCCACACTAAGAAATCACTCTACCATTTGTAAGATTAAATCCGGTCTAAAAACCTCCTTTGTCTAAAAAGACATTGGGTCCTGATCACCTGCAGTCAGAGAGTCAGCACTCAGTTTTATAAAATAATAAAAATGCTGCTCGGTCAGTAAGAAACCCAAATAATCTGAAGTTTGGCTTCAGAAATGTCTTTCCTGTGAAGGGTGGATTTTAAGAAATACGAAATGTCTAATGCGATTTCTGAAACTACAGCTAGTCAAAAAAAAACATTTCTTTTCACTTTTCTTTATTCCCAGAACACACAAAAACAAGAGCAACCTTTTCTTGACATCCTTTGGTCTTCTGGAAAAACAACTCCTTGGAATAGGAACTGAAGAATATTCCTGCCTCCATCGCAGGAGAAGTGTGAGGATCAAAGACACAAAGGTAGCTTGGTTAACGGTATAGTAATGTGCACACGAGCACAAAGCCTCATCACTGTGTAGTTTATTTTCACAGATCACACTTGCCAGGGGAAATTCCCATCAGAAATAAAAGAACAAAGAATTTTCCTAGTGTGTTCAACTCTCTAGACTTTGGGAAATCATGACTTGAGTCATGAAAAGTCAAGACACCAGATAAACAAAGGGTTTGTACTTGTCCTTTAAAGAAAGCCTGCGTTTTAGAGGGTGGCAGGCTTAGCTTTTAATGCCTCCTGGCCTAGCGTGACAAAAGGAAAACCTGAGCTTCCTGCATGATGGTTTTCTGGGTATTGAAAGAGTCTAACACAGTGTGTTTTGTAAGCAATGATTAGAAACAAAACACCTTACTTGTAAAGTTAACAGTTGGCATACCATGGCTCTTCCTGACGCAAGGGTACAAACTCGTAAATTCGGAAAGCCATGAAGCCAAGTGATTGTGCCATCTTGTAAAAACCTTTGGAACAAGTGAATTTCAGCAAAAATGATATATGGTGTGAGGCTACGGCTTGAAGTCATTATGGCCACCCTCACATCATCCCAGGCAGGTGGACATACCTCTCAGAAGTCGCTAAATATCACGTCTAGGCAGAGCAGTGAGCAGAAATGGTGATTTTAAAATATTAATAAAAATGCAAGATTGTCTTGAGTGGGGGGAAAATGATGGTTGACGTGCTCAAAGTTCTCACATTTTTAAAGATAATTTTTGTCACTTCTTAAACCTTATCTCAAAGAACAAGACCGCCACTCAGCAAAAGATGAAACTAGAGATTTATTGGGCATTCAAAACACATCATCTTCTCACTTGTCTAAAGTTCCTCTGGAAGCTCCCTGCTCAAATTATTTCGGTATACCATTTTATCACCAATAAGTAGGTAAGGAGAGTGAGGGTCAAGGACGTTAAGACTCATGCTGACAGTCAGCTAGGAAAAGGCAACCCAGGGATTCAGACCGAGGACTGTCCAACTCCAGGGTCCTTGCTCTTTGATCTTTCCACATCTCCACATAGCATGAGGAACGAGAAAGTGATGAGCCTGATGGACTGCGAAGGGCCCTTCTAGATCTGACCTGTTATTTCCAATAGTTTAATCTCTAGGTCCAGAATTTCATGCATCTGAACTCATGTTTCCCCTGCCTAATCATCTGCCTCTAGCAGGATCCAGATGAGAAAGGCCAGGGATCAGAGCAGAGCAGCTGTCCACTTGTATGAGTTCGCTTCTGTCCATCCAGCGTCTCACACACAGCCTAGGGCTCTGTGGCCTCCTGTCACCTGCCTGCCACACACCTGCCAGCCCTCTGTCCCTTTCATCCAAGAACATACATCGTCCCCTAGCCTGTGTCCAGGAGAAAGGTTTAGAAAGCAGTCTAAACTAAAAACCACAAGCAATGCTGACTCTCTGCTTGATGTTTTATGTGCATTAGCTCAGGAAAGTCGCAAAAATCTCCACATCTATTTATTTATTCACATATCCAGCATAAATACTAACTACCTTCTCTATGCCAGGCACTGTCCTGGGTGCCGGGAGATAACATCAGCTAGTTTTTTTTATATACCTATGAAAAAGGCTCAGAGAGGGTAAGTGGTTTGTCGAGCAAGGTACAGAGTGGCGGAAAGCAAAGATTTAAATGTCTGTCATAAGCCTGAAATGATGATAAGGTGATAAAGCTCCCAAAACATCTCCAATAACTTACTGGCTTAATACTCAATAACATGCAAAGCACTTTCCCATACATTATCTCATTTAACTCATCAAGTCTACAATTTGTTTTAAAGAAAATAGTTTCCTCATATTCCCAAATGCTGACTAGTCCAATAAAAGTAATTTTATCAAGAGTAGGTCTAAGTACATCTTTTAGCTTTTGATGAGTCATAAACCTTCTAGCAGAGGGATAGAGCCTTTCCTCCCTTAAATAATAGATGAAGCCTAATATGCCCATCTGCCCAAAGAGTATCATGAAACCAAGTCAGCTCGCAAAGAGCAAATGTTCTATTACCAAACCAAGACTATTTCTTAAGCCACCAACTTTAATTCAATTCAGCATACGCTTCTAAATTTCTTCTCTATGTCCAACTTTATTTATTTTTCTATCTTTCGTAAAGTGTACATCCCTAGGTGCCACAGTCTGATAGTTATGTGGGGGATGGAGAAAGGAGAAAGGGAGGGAAAAAATGGAGGCCTGTTCCAGTCTAGAGGGAGTAGTTTGATGCTGGCAAGTGGATAAGCAAATCCCACATTGCCACAGTTTTTCATAAGAAATCCTAAATCTAGATTTTTCCCCCATGGTCATCTGAATTTTTTTTTTTTTTAGTCACCTGAATTTTTAAATCTAACTCAATTTCTGTGAGGCGCGGAAGGATGAGAGAGGAGTTTCCCCGCCAGCAGAACGCTGTCCTCCAAAAGAGAGGGAGCCACCAGACAAGGTTCTGAACGGGCATTACTCAACACGGGGCCTGGCACCGAGGATGCGGTCATGGCTTCTGGGCATGCTTTCATTCCCAGAAGTACAGAAATTGCTCAGCCGGGCCTGCCGCGCTAGCTGTGTAACCTCTGGCAAGCTCTTCGTGTGCCTGCACCTCGCTTTCTTCATCTGTAAAATGTGCTGGCTGAGGCAAGCCCCAATAAACCTCAGGCATTATTATTGTTACAGCTGTTATATTGTTATTGTTACATGACTGTTATAGTGGAAGCCTTTCCAAAGTCAAATGTGACAAATAAGAAGAGCTCCAAAGGCTGTGAACACAGGCCAAAAGTTTAGCGAAGCATTTTCGAGCAGTTTAATCAGATTTTAGGCCTGTAATGTAACCCATCTGCCCCTGAACTGTGTGGTGGGCTGTGGAAAAAAACAAAACCACTTACCTCAGAGAGTTTTGGGGTTACAGGTACTGTGTAAGTGATGATGTGTCCAGCAAATGTAACAATTATTAGCCCGAATATTAAGTATAAAATTTCAATTCACAAAACGCACATGGAAGTCTGCCCAGAAGCCCATGAGAAAGTGGCAGCCCCCTTGTTGCTCACATTTGAGGAACTGGGCTACAGAGCGCCCCCCACCGCTTGGCACTTGTCCACCCGTCCTGTTTCCAACGTGCTTTCACACCCAACAGGCTCTCTGGCCCTCACGCCCGCTGTGAGTTTGTGCACCCACCCACTTAGAAACTGGGTCCCTGAACTCCTAGCCCAAAGCGCACCCCCATGGATCAGCCTGCCCACCTGTAGTAAGTAGCACGTAAATGCGAGGGCAAAAGGCTTGGAAAAATCTTAAATTAGGAGTCTACTGAATTCTTTTTAATTTTCAGTCATTATTATTAACACGGCCAATACAGGCAGACTGAGGGCTAGTATTATAGCAAATGAAAAGCAGAAAGTAGCTCTATAATTACCCTAATGTTTCTAACAGAGTTACACAATGGGCATAGAATTATGTACAGAGGGGAGGAGAACTGTATTAGACACCTCTGAACCTTTGAAATTGTATTACTTGGAACCTTGGCAAATGAGCAGAAAGTATTTAAAGAAGATAAAGATGAAGTCTGCATTTGGTGTCCTAATTAATTTGCACAAAGATATTTGGTTGTTAAACTGTCTTGCTGGTGTCTTCCATGCCACACTCAGGGTACACAAAGCCCACAGCCTCGAGCTTTTGTAACACTAATAGCATCAGGGGCCAGGTCACCAACCCCTAACAGGGGCCACACTGCCCTGGAGTTCAGGGAGTCACCCTTCAGGGAAGCCACAGGTTCCAGGCTTCCCCGTGAGTCCTGTGACCTGACGCCAAGACTTCCTCCAATGAGAAAAGAAACCACTCTCCATACATTCTCCGGAGAAATAAGTGTCCCCAAACCAACTACCTCAACAAACCTCCGCATTTAGTCCAAGAATCTCAAAAGTATAGCTATCTGAGGCAAGTTTTTGGTCTCAACAAGAAACATGGTTCTATTTACGGAATCCTAAAATCATAGACTCCAGCAACCCAATTTCCTCATTTATAGATGAGAAAGTGAGTGCTGGAGAGGGCCAGTGACTCACTGAAGACAACACAGTAGCAGGCGAGCAAGGTCTCAAATGCTGTGGTATCACAGGACAACCCTCCATCTCCTGAAACACCTTAGCAACGTCTAGCCTTGTGGAGGCAGGCTCGCTGCCCCTTCCTCAGGGCCCTGCCCAGGCTCTTCTGTCCCCCCGCTGGTTTTTGAGTAGAGCCTGGTCTCCCCAGCTTTATGCCCAGCCCTTCACCTGGCTCCCACTGAAGACAAGTATATCTCTTACCTCAGAGATCTCTACCTCTCGTAACAGCAGAGAGACAAACAGGTAAAGAAAGCAACACATCCAGGAACATTTAAAAGCCACCAGAACGTTACAAACTGGTTGCCCATGGCCCATAAGTTTCAGTCTCATTTCTTTTCTGATGAAGTTACTAGAGCTTCTGCTTCCATCCCTGAAAGCTTCTATTCCTGAAACCAGAGATGAAGCTCTGCCCCTCCATTTCTTAAGAAGCCATCTTCTCCACTCACCAGGCACCCACCCCTCCTTCTCCAGCTGTGAGCAACAGGAGTGAGCACCTTGATGAGGGGTAGGACTACTTCAAAGGACAGCTCTTCCTCAAGGGAAAGACTTCCTTCAGTTTTTTCTCCCCCAGTTATAACACAAAAAGGTAAGATAATAAGGAAGAACATTGGTAAGAAATCTCCTCTTTGACATCTCAGAGGACATTCCGAAGCTCTTCTCAGTCTCTTCAGGATCCTTTCTGGGATCCAATTCATCATCAACTCCAAGTTCACCAACACTCTCCACAAAACTAACCAGTCACCAAGTCCTGGAGGATCAGAGATGGGTAGGTGAGTGGGGGATCTTCTAGGACCTCTCTGCATGGCCCCCACTTCTCAAGAAGCCTGGAGGAGCAGAAGTCTCTTTTTAATACCCTAACTTCGGGTCCAGGGCCCAACTCCTTCATTTCCCAGCAGGTGCCCAGCGTCTAGCACTACCCTAAATTCTCAGACATATTAGTGCAATCTTAAACTCCAATGCAGACTTCTGAGGGCGCATGCTACATTCTCCCACACCTCTGAGCGTATACACTCCATTCAGCTCCAAGTTAGGTCTCCCCTACATTATCTCCCTCTCCCTCCTCTGGGAGAGAAGTATGGGTTTCGAATTTAAAATCTCAACTTTATTTCAATTACTTTAATCCAGGCAGCCCATCATGTGGCATGGGGTGAGGGGCTCAGTTCCCTCCTGAAGGTCCCGTGCACTGGCTTTACAGAGTGGCTGGAATGAGCACCCTGTTTGGCCAATCCTACCCTTGAAATGTCTGGGAAACTGGGGCGCCTTGGTGGCTCAGTCAGTTAAGCATCTGCCTTTGGCTCAGGGCATAATCCCAGGGTCCTGGGATCGAGTCCCACATTGAGCTCCCTGCTCGGCGGGGAGCCTGCTTCTCCCTCTGCCTGCCACTCTGCCTACTTGTGATCTCTCTTTCAGATAAATAAATAAATAAATAAATAAATAAATAAATAAATAAAATTAAAAGAAAAAAGAAATGTCTGGAAAATTATTAAAGGTAGAAAATATTTCTTCTGGTTTCCTGGAAAATCTACCCTGGTTTATTTATAAAACTTCAAAAAATCACTAGGAGTTCCATTCTACCTACTCAAGAGAATGTGGAGCCCAAATGATTGCACAAAGAATCACACTAGACCTCTCTTCAGACAACTTTATATTGCTTCTCTGTTCACAGGCTGACCCACTAATCCTATTTAAAGGAGGGGGAAAAAAGGATTTTCAGTGAAAAAAATGGATGAGAAGGGCAGTTTCATGTACAGACACACATTTTATTGTGCTTTCCTTTATTGCACTTTGCACATAGTGCCTTTTTTTTTTTAAACAAGTTGAAGGTTTGTCACAACCCCGCATCAAGCAAGGCCATGGGTGCCATGTTTCCATTAGCATCTGCTCACTTCATGTCTCTGTGTCACATTTTGGTAATTCTTGCAGTATTTCAAACTTTTTCCTTATCACTATCTTTGTTATGACGACGTGTGATCAGTTACTGCCACTCGCTGAAAGCTCGGATGAGGAGTAGCATTTTTTAGCAATGAGGTATTTTTTAACTAAGGTGTGTGCACCGTCTTTTTAGACATAATGCTTAACTGCACACTTTGACTGTAGTATTATGTAAACATAATTTTATATGCACTGGGAAACCAAAAAATTCATTAAAGTTGCTTTACTGTGATACTCACCTTATTACAACAGTCTAGAACTGAACCTGCAATATCTCCGAGGTAGGCCTGCATAAAATTAAAAGATGAAACATGTTCTTTTATCCCTGTTTTATTAACAAAGAAAAAGACTTTTGTCTTTTTTAGTTTAGTTTAGTTTGGACCTTTAGTTTGTCCAAGGTCACACAGCTATCTTGCAACAGACTCAGGTTTGCCCGACGCCCAAGACAACATTCTTTCTTCCCACCACATCACCCTGCTTCATGTAATCCCACAGGCCGACACTCCTGTTTAGTTCCTCTTCTGTGGCATTGATGCCTACCGTCCCTTGAAGATTCTGGACAAAAGCACTGGTATCTTCCCTTCAAACAGTACAATTTAACACAGAACCACAGATTTGGCCTACAAGGACAATGTCACTGAAAACTAAATCCTCCATGCCAGCCTGGTATCCTGTTAGGATTTTACAGATATTAGCAACGCCACACTTGGCTAGTTACTGAGTATCTCGACAGGCAATAATGCAACTATAATTCTTTGCTATTTGGAGTTCAACTTGGAGGTGGTCTTATGTGTCACTACTGGAGCTTGCTTATGGCTACGGGACCCCCTCCCCTCCCCGCAGGAGCAGAGGACATGGCATGAAAAGCACAGAGCTGCTCCAGACAGGACAGGGGTAAAAAATGGTTGGAGAGAGAAAGCAGGGGAGAACCCACAGCACCCTTCTAGTATTCTTAAAATGAGCATCAAGGTACAACAATAAAGGATAGATCCCTCCATGAGAGAGAGACAGAGACAAGGAAAGAGAAGATGGGGGAGTTAATAGCAAATGTGTCCCATTGTACTAACAGACCACACAACTCTGTGGGGTCCAGGAGGTATTAAGTTGGTGACGTAGGACCAAAGTGAGTGTTGGAGAGATTGCCTGTCTTACTCAAGGTCAGCAGGCTAGTCAGTAACAGCAAGGGGACAAGGATCCAGGTTTGCTGACTCTAGGCCCTGGGTTCTTCCTGATCACAAGCCTCTATAGAGATGGTCAGGAGGCCTTCTTCACCTAGGGCTGAGGTCACCAGGTTTCTAGGTCCCATCCTATTGGCCACTTGCCATACAGCAATAGAGAGAAGCGAGCACCATGACAAACAGAAGAAAGCGTGGCACTTCTAAGCAGGCACTTACTATTCAGTACTGGGTGATTACGGCCATATAGGAAATAGGGCCCAGGCCCTCTAAGTTTTCAATTTGAAAATCTCATTTTGCGAAAAATCTCCCAGCTTTTTAAATGTTTGTTCTCAATCTATAAAAACACTATGCTGGTCAGATTAAACGCACATGCAGAGAAAAACTGAGCTCGCAGGTAACCAGTTCTGATGCAAATGTAAAATGAACAGCCAGACTGGATGCTAGTTCCTGAGCTATCACAGAAGCATGGAGTTATTGGTGCTATAAATCCATGTGCCCACCAAGCATTTGCTCTAATGCATACACGCTATTACTTTTCAAATACATGTTGATGCTATTACAAAAAAAATTCAAGGTAATTTGCATGGTTAACTAGATCCACTGTAGTTTTCCATAACTACTCATTTTTCCACAATGAACTGACTGTAAAAATCCACATTTTTATCATTCAATGCCTACAGGCTGCAGAAAGGTGGGAGACAAGGGAAGGAAGGAAGACAAGCCCCCTAACCACACCAAGGTATATACTCAAAACTCACTACACATGTGGCCATCATGAACTCCTCATGCACTGTATACCACCTAAGTGCTGAGTGAAAGTAAAACAGCCAATAATACTGCCCCTCCCAAATATTTCTTAAACAATCCTATTTCATGCAAGCAAAAAAAGAGGAACAAAACCAGATATGCCAGGGACTATCATCAAAGTCAGTGGGAAAAGTCAGACATCTGTCACAAATAATTACAAATTCATAGCTGACCAGTGCAACTAAGACACCTGTGAAGGTAGAATGCCCGCTTAACAAGAATTTGGCTTGTTCTGGCCTGGCCTGAAAGGCCTCCCTAAGAAGTGCTGATTTGATGGCACTGAGATCTTTTGGGTAATAGAAGTCAATGAGCTGTGTGGGCATGTGGTGGGAGGGATGGGGTATTCCAGCAAAGGGCCTCAGTGGGTGGCAATGTGGTATTTCCCAAGAACTGAAAGTCCAATGTGACTGAAACCAAGTCAGTGAGGACATCTGAGGAGATGAGGCCAAAGAGGCCACGGGAGACAGGGCACTGAGGACTTCCTGTCGCACTCAGAAGGTCTGGGATTTTACTTTAAGAGAGAATGCAGTGTCAGTGCCTCATACAAGGCCCACCTCACAGCAGGTACAGAGGAGATAAATGGTAGAACTGGAAGGGGATGAAGCCAGAGATGGGAGCAGCTGGGTTTCCAAAGGCCTTATGAAATAGGAGTGTAAACTTCACATGAAGAGTGATAGACTGCCCCTGAGGGATTTAGGCATATTTCAAAGATGACTCAGCATGGACAATGGAGAGAAGGAAGTGGGGTCTTAAAGAAGGAGGCAGAATTGACAGGCCTCCATTCCTTGTCCGCTCTGGGACAGGAGGACAAGAGGGGAGCTCAGGAGGACTGCCACGTTCCTGTCGTGGGCACTTGGGTGAATGGTGGTGTGGTTGACTGAGGAAGAGCTGCTCCACAGCATAAATTCACTTTGAACACTCAATTTGTGGCACCTTGGGGTCACCCAAGTGGAACTGTCAAAGAGGCAGTAAAGAGTTCCGGGCTAAGACAGGCAGCCCCAGAGACAAAAAATAGCACCGCAAGACAGCACGGGACAGCAAAGGAAGAGGAGACAGAAACAGTCACCAAGGGTTGGACAAAAGAATTCAAGTCTGTCCTTCACCTGGAAAACTGGGAAAAAGGCGAAAACCAGGAAGAGTGTGCTGCCACAGAAGCCACGGGAAAAGAGTTCCAGAGAGCATGGCTGACCACGTCAAACTGGAGAGGGAATGACAAATCACAACATGTTCTGCTTTGCTTGGGTTTTTCATTCAGGACTTTGGTCATCATCTGTACGGGTTTTTTTCGTCTATCTCCTCCTAAAACCTGAGGCAACAACGTGAAGGTTTGTCCCGCGTCACATTTCTACTGCCTCGCAGAAAACTTGTTGTAGAGGTCCTCCAAGATCTCCGGTGAAAAGATAGAGAATGCACGCATGGATGTCTCAGAAGGAGAAAGTGCAGTCAAAGGGGGCAGAGATCATTCCTAGGGCAGAGGGCTGAGGTGGTCCACAGTAAGAATGGGATCCAGGAGACAGGAACAGGAGTCCATTGGTCTTGAATGACAAAAATACTGAGTAAAATAATTTCCCATCAGTCCTCTCTTCCCCAAGAATTAGGGATGATAAGATCCTCTCCCATGAGTTGCTCCATTGTAGTACAGATGGGTTCACCAAACCAGGATGCTTCCGTTCCTACCAACACTTTATCATGGGAAAACTCTGAGTCAGTAGGTTAGGAATGAGAGGAATGAGGCTGTTCTGAGGATTCCAATCTCAGTCTTCTGTAACATGAGCACTAGGACTTCAAGAAGTTGTTTCATCCCGATGACTGGCTTTGTAGCACGATGCTGAACACAAGTCAATGTACAAACAACTGCCCTTACAGAGCAGGGAAATGGGACAGAGTTATTTACTCTAACAAGTAATTACTCGCTTTTCAAGAAGAGTCGCAACAGTAAGGAGGCAGATGCTTTGGTTCACGTAAAACCCAATTCAATTTATAAATTTTTATTTCAAAGGAACTTTGTCGAAAGTACATTTGGCATCTGCCTTTTGCTGAAAAGAAGATCTGCTCCCCATTCTCCCCACAATGATAGGACAGACTACATTAACTATGTCCTAATTAAATGTTCTAAATCTGGAACAAAACCCACTGGGGGAAGGGGGTGGAATCGGAAGAGAGAAAGGAAAAAGCCTTCATAAAACCGCCCTAATTTACTGAGTATCAAGGGCCCAGTTGACCTTCACACAGCTTTAAATCAATCACTTAGCTGGGACACACCTTCCTTCTCTCAAAATGAGGAGACTGGGGATAAGATGAGATTTAATACAAAGGACTTCCCATAAACATAAACCACAAGTATCAGAAGGATGAGTGCTGCCAAGGGAGGCTAAATGATGGAAGGACCAAGGCTCTGGACAAGGCTCTGAAGAACCGCATGAGCCACCGGCTTGCAGGGTAGCACGACCACCATCTTCTCCACCCTGCCCACTCCTCCCTTCCTTCCAGCCTCCCCCCAGTGTTGGAGACCACCTCACGCTTCGATGCCAGCAATCAACACAGAGCCTGAGACAGTAATGCTCCTTGACTTCTGGAGAGGTGTAAGGGGGGAGGAGGCAGAACTCGGGGTTGGAATGGCACGCCTATCGCCAGTTTGAGCAAGTGACAGAACTGCTAAAAGTTTCCTTATCAGGAAACCGGAGATAGTGACAGTACCCTCATCACAAGATCTCTGTGAGGATTCAATGGGTTAATGATTTTAAAGCACTGGGAACAATCCCTGGCCAACAGCTGGGGCTTATTCCCCACCACCACTACTCTGACCTTGAGCAAGTCACTGTCCACCAGGGGGTTAAATTTCCCTGCCGGCAAAATGCTGGGGTGGGTGAACCCATCTTAGGAAGATCCCCACTGGCTTAACTCCTCCATAAGTCTTTGAATCCTATTACAACTCTCTAAATCCTCCTAAGGCTCTGAGCCCGCAGCCCCGCAACTGGGAGGGATGGTAGTGATGCTTCTCCTTTAAGTCCCAAGAAGTCATCCTACCCCCTGGAGCTTCACCCCCTCCCAACCACAGGCTGGCCCAGAGTCCTGCGGTCCACCCAGCCAGCCCCTCCCTTACTACACATACAGATCATACAGATCGCTCAGAGATGACAGCGTTCATCACCATGCTCAAAGCTGTGAAAACAGCCCAGGTGTGAGAAAAGGACACACTCTGCAGCAAAGAAACGAGAAAGGAAGAGACAAGGAATGATCAAAAGACGAAGGCAAACAGACCAGAAATACGCTGTGCCCATTTACTCAATGTCCTTCATCTAATAGCAATTAAGAGAACCACAAATGACACAAGGTAGCTCTGGAGCAAGGGAGCGTTCCCCACCTGGAAGCGCAGCCCCTCTTCAGCGACTTGCCCTCCCTTCAAATCCAGGCAGACCCTTCCTTCTGGGGAAGCAGAGGCTACCGAGTGGCCGCTCTCAGGGGCAAACACCTTGGTCAGGAAGCAATCACTTGCTGGACACTTACCTAACCCCCACTCTGCCCAAAAGTAAAATCAGTGTTCGAGATGCGTAAGTTCCCTTTCCTTTCTGGGCCTCAGTTTCCCCTTCTGTAAAATGGAGGAGGGAGCAACTCGGGCCAGCTAATTTCCAACTTTTCTAGCAGCATGAATTAAAATATTCCATCAGTGATTTCCATTTTGCAGGATGAAAGGGTTTTTTGTTTGTTTAATGAGATACAAAAGAAAGTTCCTAATTATTTGCCACTTTCTGCCTGAAGCTGGATCTCTGGGGTTCAAATCTGCACTCCACCAGTAAGTCTGGGACACTGGGTAACTATCTAACCTCTCTGTGCTTTAGAATGCTCATTCAGAAAATAATAGGGAGAATAACCTTTCTTCACAGGATTGTGGTTAGGACTAACTTAGTCAACTTACATAAAGTATAAAGTATTTAGAACTGTGCCTGGAGCATGGTAAAAAAATTTTTTCAATATGATTATTTTCAAAGTTATGTAGGCAGTTTTTCCATTCAAAGGGAAAATTTATTTGGTATATTAGCATATACAGTATGCTAGGACTAATGCCAACACACACACATTTGGCTAGCGGATGGAACACCTGTGTTCCAGTCGTGATTCTGCCCCCAAACTAACTGTATGCTATTGATGAACTACTGCCCCTCCCTGGGCCTCAGTTTCCAGAGCAGACAGCACAAGGATTTCTCTGAAAGTATTCAGATCAGAGGTGATACACCGGCAGCCACAGTGCACTACATGACCTCCAGTTTTAAACCACATGGTGTTCCTTTAATATTTTAGTCTCAAAATTCAAAAATCAAGAGTTCATGTAAGAATCCAGATCCATCAGGTCTCTTAGGATCAGTCCTGCCTCCTCAGCAGTGGTCCTTCGAGTGTGGTTTCTGGACCAGCAGCAGCACCCCTGGAAACTCAGTAGGAATGCAAATTCTCAGGCTGGATCCCAGACCTACCGAAGGGGAAACTCCGGGAGAAGGGCAGGCAACCTGCTTTAATAAGCAGGAGGCTGATGCACCGTAACGCTGGGGAAGCAGAGCAGCGAGGAACGACCTGTGGGCTCCCAGGCTCAGTGCCCCCGCTTTAGACAAGAGAGGAGAGTGACGGTGGCCCCCAGGGCACCGTCCACTCCTCGGCACCCCGGATTCGGATGCCAAGGACCAGCTGGCGTTGCTTGAGCTGTCCACCGCACTCACCGTCCTTACCTCCCCGTCCCTGGTGGGCCTGTGGCTCAGCAGCCCAGATCCCGAAGGACCGCCCCTTCTGACAGCAGGGCCAGGGGTCCCTCTGCACGGTGCCCCAGCGGGACGGCGCTGTTCTGAGTCCCGAACAGAGCCCGTCTGGGAGCGGGCTGCGCACACCAAGGGCACAGTTGAAAGAACAAACTGTTGCGTTTCCTTTATTAATCACAACACCATCCGCACACGCAGCTGCTATTAAGAACAGCTGCGGCTGCTAAAAGGGTGATCTTGAAGCAGCCTAGAAAGTGCTTACAAGTTGAATATTGGGACCAGGCACGTGCAGACTTATAGTCTGCTGGCTGGGTTCCTCCGCCTGACCCTCGGAGCCTCTCTCAGGACCAGAAATCCTACTGCTCCAACACCCTGGGACGCAGTGGGGGGTGGGCGGGGCAGGAGGTTTTTAGAATTAGTGTTAATACAGAGAATTTGGGGTGAGCCTCAGAGGGTTTGAGTTGGATCTCACCTCAACCCTGTAGTGACTGTGAGTTGCTTAACTTCTCTTGACGTTGGGTTTCTTCCTATGTGAGAGGCAAAAACAACACCTACTTCAGAGGTTGTTGTGAGCAGTCAAAATGCGATGATGCATTTGGAAGTATTGTGTAGACTATGCAGGACTAGATACAAGTAAAGCCTTATTAGTACCTCATGAAAACTGGGGTTTGACCCATAAATCATCTAATATAGGACTCACGGTTTGCAGCCTAGGGCTATCCAGGGTGAAATCAGAGAATCACAAGACCACAAACGACCTTTTGAGGACCTGTAATCCAACCTTTCTACTTGGTCCCCGTCCCCCTAATCCCTGAATACTGTGAGCAAATGCGGGGCCCAAGGGTGGGTCCACCTGGGAAAACTCTACCTGCAGGACGTTCCCTGCAGTCCAAGACAAGCCGGCAGCCCACTGCCTCCACCTCAGGCCCAATCTGCACACAGACCACACCTCCTCCGAGAGGCCAAGTCAGACTTGCTATCATTTAAGCAGCAAATTGACCCCCACCTAAGGGTCTCTGCATATGCCGTCCTGTCTACCTAGAATACTCCTAATTTACTTTCTCTTCGTTTCAGATGGCTGGCTCCTTCTCATCTTCCCATTTCAAACGTCTCTGCTTCGCTCCAGCCTACCCAGTCACACTCTCTAGCATAACTTTCTGCGCTCCTTTAATAGCGCACGTCCCTGCTGATTTGCATACTGAACTCTTAGGGAATCCCCCAGAGAATGGGAGTCCCGTGGAGGTAGTGACCTTGCTTCTCTCATTCGGCACTCTGCGCACTTACACAATGCAGTAATGAATACGAGTACACGGCAGGCACTCTCAACTGTGTTGAATGAATTCATGAATGGATGCTTACACGATTCTACACACATTGTAGATATGCAAACACTAGTCAGGAGGACCAAAAACCAAAACAAAACTTATACCACCTCCCAGTGCTGACCCAACTCACCAACACTAATCACGTCTTCTTGCGTTGAGGGAAAAATATGAAAAATAAACAAACTGAACAACAGCTCCCCATGCTAGCTTTGTTCATAGCAGCACTGTACCTAGTTATCTGTCCCTTTATCTCATGCAGAGGGTAGTTACGAAAAGACACTTAAGTGGACAAAAAACCAAGTGGCTCTTTCCTAGAGACAGGGCCTCACGTAACAGCATAATCACGAATGTCTTTAAAGAGATCATGCAACGGCATGTACGCCCAGGTCCATTGTGAAGACCATCACAGACCCTAAGAACCAGCTGGGCAAGGCCTAACAATCAGACCTGGAGAATGCAGACCCATGGGGCATGCACTTACCCATTCCAATCTCAGCCAGCCTCACTCACTAGCTATCCTCGGCCCAAGGGGAGAGCAGAAAGGCCCAGAGGGGAATGAAAACTGTGACCCTTGCCCTTGTCTGGGAATCCAGACTCACCCCAGCAACCCACGGAAGATGTCTAAAGGTGGAAAAGCCCACAGGCTCTTTGCAGACCATGTGCTGTAGCAGAAGACACTGGAGATCTGGGTTGAGTCTTGTTGTAAGACAACGTACTCCATGATCCCAACTCGTCCCAGAGTCTCAGCATCCCCACCTGTGAATAGAGATTAGCAGTTCCTACACAACCTTTCCGAAAGGTCTGTCCAGAGAATAATACCACTCCACATCAAATGTGAATGTGTTTTATAATCTATAAAGCACTGCACTAAGGTAATTTATTATTACTGATGGCAAAGAATAGTGGTTTATAATAAAGAATAGTGAGAATTCAGATTCCAGAGAAGGCATCTGGAAACTTGGAGGTTGGCTGATAAGCCCGTGAAACGCCTTCGTGGGAGAGAATGACTTATGCCCTCTCTGCATTCTATAAAGCCCCAAAGGCAGAACTTCCACGCAGGAGTTTCACGAGGACCCCCACTGGCCATGGAAGAAAAGTCAGGATCTACAGGAAAGGGGACATTCCCACAACTCGCTGATTGCTGTTTTTGGTCAAAATGATACAGCAATCAGTTGGCACATTTCTTAAACAGTCCTATGATAAGTCTTAAGGTTATTATTCTTGGAAAGGACAAAAAACTCCCCTACCAAATAAAACGATCAGAAAAAGATTTTCTTGACTCCAGAAAAGACCATTTAGCATGGCTTTCCAGAAGGGAAAATTCTTAGAGACAATGTCAGAAAGTGCTCACTCCTGAAATTGAGGCTGAAATAAGAAGCTTCAGATAGAAAGGCTCTTTCAGAGTGACTTAAATCACTCAACACTCTGTGAGCACCTACTGTGTACCCCACTCGAGCGCTGCAAAGATAAATAAGCCCTGGATTCTTTAACCTAGCCTGGGGAAGAATGTGCTAAGGGCTGTAAAAGGCGGACCAGGTGTTAGGAGAACACAGGGGCAGGGTAAATTTTATTTCTCCTTGGAGAGTTATAGGAAAGCTTCATGAGTCAAGTGGCATAGGGGTTGGAGCTGAAAAAGGCAAAGAAAGCAGAGGTAAGGTGTCACTGCTTAGCAGCTAAAACTCTTAACAATCTCTGTGACAGATTATCTTGACAGGCTGGTGAGGCCTATAGACTCCTGCAAAAAGAACAGTATATTTAGGTGAAAATGATAAAAGTACAGAGGACTTTAAAGAAAATCAATATTAAAGCAAAAACATACATTTAAAAAGTAAATTTATGATAGAATACATGTGATTCTTTACTACTGCATCACACGAAATCTAGCAGCAAGTCTAAGAGACACCACTATTTCACAGCAGCAATAAACAACTTTTGGAGATATCTGCAACAACTATAATGTGAATGAAAAACACCCGATTTCTAGTGGCAAGAAAAGGAAAAAACATAGGTACCGCTAACACTACTATGACTTATTACCTACTTTTATAATGGAAGAAAAATGCTATATTTCAGTTAGGGATTAATAAAAATAAAGCTGTAATTTTTCCCATTCAAGTTCACACAGTCCATGTCACTATTTCCATGGACCTAGGTTAAGAAATCCTCAAAGAGAAAACAGTCGGAGTGCAAAGGAAGGAAGTGAGAGGTGTGGGTATATTCTGTAACCATCCAGAACATGCAAAGATACAGCTAGGAGATGGCCCTGGAAGGAGGGTAAAACCCTCGAGAATCAACAACGTCAAGGTTCCACACTCCCAATTATTAAATCAGATTACGTGCTCTAAGTTCTTAAACAGTATCTTCTTTTGGAATAAAAGATGAATGAAAGAAGCTAGGAGAACATTTGTTTTAGATTAGAACTCCTTTTTCTAAAGTGTGGGAGATGACAGCATATTGATAAATTTACCAAGGGAAATCATGCATCCATATGATGTAAAACTGTGTGCACGTAAGTATGAGTGGGTATACGTGTGTGTATAAACACAGATGTCTAGGAAAAAAATGCATGTCAAAATATTAATAGTGATTCGAATGGTGGAATGATTTTGCTTTATTCTTTCTATTTTCTATAATTGGAAAATGGGCAAAAAGAAGCTCCAAGGAGGCTAGGAGACTTATTCTGGGCAACGCACATCCCACACAGTACAAAACAGAGCTGGTACTAGAATTCAGACATGTCCTTGGTTTGTCCTGCACAGAGGTTTTCAGATTCAGAACTTAATGTACCCAAACACATGAGATGGCTATCATTATTCGCCCCAACTCACATATTCAGAAACTGAGGCTCAGAATCTAAGTGACCTCTCCAAAGTCACACAGCAAATAACCGGAAGAGTAGGGGCCAGAATCCAGGTCCCCTCCCACTCCTGACAGCAGAGTCGTGTCTTTGTCAAAAGCAAGGGTTTCATCAGCCTGACCTTGGTTAAGTCCCAGCTCTGCAACTTCCCTGTTGGTACACTTGGGAAGTTCCTGTATTTTGCCCTGTAGTTCTTTTTCCAAGGGTTATGGTGACGATTAAATGATACAATACTATAAAGACCTATGACAACCTGTGGTACAGTCGCCATGCCTCCCTACCTCTGTCCCAGGTAGAAGTACTCCGTTTCCAAGCACTAGCAAGCATGTCTACCCATCAGGCTCAGCAGCCTGGTCCTAGGCTCCATGTCAACTGGGATCCTATTCATTGTGTATAGGAGCAGTTCTGTTGGATAGGAAATGCATGGCGTCAGGCCTAACACAGGACAGGATATCAGAGTGCTGATCAGATAGTTTGGGGAGCTCCAGGAGTTCGGATTCAATAAGTCTGAAAGGGGATCAGAGATTCCAAATTGTTTAAAAACAAACAAAAAAAAAGAGCTGCAAGAAAACCCAAAAAGCTAATATCCAATGACAAGTTCTCAGCTTGACAAGAGAGAATCTAATATTTCTGTGTAAGCAAAAGGGGCCCAGTTGAATCATGAGCAATGCATTATCTAATGGCAGCAGAACTAGGCATCATGGGAAGACCCAGGACCACCAACAGTTCTAGGACTCTTCTGTCAAGGATGAAGGTCAGCAAAGCCCAGAACCACGGAGCAAGTACTGAAACCAACTGAACTAGCGGCAAAAATAAAATATTCAGAGGGCTCTCCCTGCCTAGACACATAATACTTTCAGGCCTGGCGTAGACTTCAAATATGATCCTGCCCGTTTTCCAGATACAGCACATTAGTGACTAGAACTCTAAGGGACTTAACCAATATTTGGAGGCCCACAGGCAACAAAGAATAAATTTCCTCAATAAATATTGCTGGATAAATTCATTAAGAGAAAAATGTCATTCAAACACTAGAAAGGGGCGCCTGGGTGGCTCAGTGGGTTAAAGCCTCTGCCTTCGGCTCAGGTCATGATCTCAGGGTCCTGGGATCCAGCCCCGCATGGGCTCTCTGCTCAGCAGGGAGCCTGCTTCCCCCTCCCTCTCTGCCTGCCTCTCTGCCTACTTGTGATCTCTGTCAATAAATAAATAAATCTTAAAAAAAACAAAACAAAACAAAACAAAAAAAACACTAGAAAGGCCAGGCCTCAAAATGGCCTGCTCAGAAGACACAGAAAGTGCCTAAAAATATGGTAGGTCTAGCAGCCCTCAGCAGCACCACATGTAGGATTTTGAGGTGGCTAAGATGTATTTATGGACCTTAATGGACACAGAAGCCAGCAAAGTACTTTCATGGAAGTTGTAGGCAAAAGAGAAGAGGGAGGGGTCTCCAAAGGCCTGTATGAATTTCTCCAAGTTTCTGCTCACTCTGCTATCCTCGGGACCCTGCGCCTGTTGGGCAAGCAGTATAACATTCAGTAAGTATTTTTTGAATGCAGAGGCCTGAGAATATTTATCTGCACAAATTTTTGGAAGAAAATGACGTAAATTGCTGGATTTATGCAAAGTGATTAGCACAATGGCCAGAGCATGGTAGGAGCTTAACAAAGGGCAGTGCAAGGTAGAATTAGTCATACCTTTTATTGCCAGAGCCTATATTCTCCTAGGCTGCCTCCAGGGGTACTCCCTGGCTCTTTCTGATACCAACCTACAGAAATAATCCCAGCCTAAATTTACTAGATTTTCTAATAATGCCCATTTCTTTAAACAATAAAATCATGTACACATTCCTTTTCAGTTTACAAAGTTTCCCATGTTTAATAGATGAAAAAACTGAGATCATGCAGCTAGCAAAGCAGCAGACTAGGACCAGAACTACAGATTTCCACATTTTATTAGAATGACAGTTTTCTCAACCAGAAATTCAAACAAGTGATTTTATTATGGACTAAAATACTTGAACTCGGATTGTTCCAGAAATCAGATGCTCAGATCACTGAGTGATCATGCTTGGATCACTCTAACACTGAGAGCTGAAATCAGAAACAAAACCCTGAAAGAAGAGGTAGCATTTTTTTAAATAAAGCCTGTCCTTTGGACTTAATGCACTTATTCTTAATAGTTTCTCAAGCAGGAGAATAGTTTCTCAAGTAGGTGCTGTGAGTCTGAACAACACCCGTATCATTTATTATCCTTGAGACCCTGGAAGGGTCTTAACCTCAGTAAATTTCAATATCCTCATCTGTTTAATGGGAAAGCAATACCTACTCCTAAGACCATGCAAAGTTCCCTGGCACTAAGAAAGCAATCAGTAAATGAGAGCTGTCCTAATAACTATGCCATGGTATCTACCATTTGGACTGCAGGGTAAGTGACTGCTTGTCTCCTTCCTGGCTACTAGTTTCTGCATAGCCCCTGTTCTGCATCTGTTCAATGGGGACACAACCAGTCTCCCTCCAACCTCACCAGGGAATGAAGATAACAAAAGAGCTGGCAGAGACATTACGCAAATACCAAATATTATTAAAACATTAATGAACTCTGGCAATTTCCCTGAATTTTGATAAATGGTGTTTATTATGCACTGCCAGCCTCTCACACAATCTGGGCTCTCAAATATTAACTAGATAATAACAGCAATCAGTCTCCTAAAAGACCAAGGTATAGAGAAATAAAGAGGGAGTCTAAATGTTTCCAGCCAACATCTGTCTCAAAGGAATCAGAACCTCTGTACAAACAGAGAATGTCAGGACAGATCACAGAGACCACAGCGACCACCAACAGGCTCAGACCACCTCCACAGCCTTATCAAGAACCCTGCTTTGATAGGACAATGGACTTCCTTGGGGCTGACAGGTCACTAGTGATGACAACCGTCTACCACGACTTTATACCCCTCTGTGCAAAGTTGCCTCCAAAGTAGACCATACAAAAAGGGCCTGAGAAGGGGGCTTCGGTCCAGACTAACAATTTTATACAGAGAGAGTGGCTGCTTCCCACCACCCCAGCTCCCTGAAAACACAGGTAGGGTTATCCATAGCTCCATTAAAGGGGCTTGCACCAAATGCCTCTACCATTTCATTCCGTGTGAGGAGATAATATTTTTAAGCTTCGGACAATCCTCAGGTACACACAGCTCAGACACAGGCAGAACAAAGCCAAGAGGAGTTGCGTGCCCCCCCCAAAAAAAAACTCCCAGAAATAAGGGCCTGGTGCTACCCCAGTGACACCTTAACAAGCTGAGGGTCATTAAGACACCTCATTTGCATATTCATGAAAGACTCAAGGCTGTGGCAAGTGAAACAAAGTGCGCAAAAAGAGATTTTGTTTTTTAAGCCAAGCGAAAATCCTCTTTAGAAAAAGTAAATCCACACGGGGACCCTGGCTGTCGCCAAACCTTCACTTGTCTAGAGCAGCCAGCACTTCATTAAAGGAAGGCAGGGAACTCACAAATGAATGCAGCACCACACACAGGCAAAGCACATGTTGCCATCTGCCTTCCAGTGTCCAGAGGAGCAAAAGGCTTAAATGACACTCTCCTGAATTTTCTCTCCTGCAGGTGGAAATATCAAATTCCCAGGGGGACAAGAAAGACTTCTCTTGCAAGGTCAACCGGATAAAAAGGAATAGAAGGTAATTTCGCTTACCCGTCAACACAATGCCTCTGGTGACATTAAACGCCAGGTATACATTAAGCACCCTGGAATAATTCATCTTTCATACGTGGGTAAAGGTTTGGCTCAATGTCTCAGCCATGGGGTTAGCATAGAAGTTCCTAATGAGCTGGGTATTTAAACTTACCCCCGCCCCCCATTTTCCATTGCACGATCCTGCGTGAGGTGACCCAGCACCTACCTTCCTCTAGAAAACCACCTAGAGCAGGAGACATCAGACCTGATGCGGGGGGCTGTAACAACACAATGGCAGACTTCCATTATTTATGTCAAAGAGGAGGGCCAGGATTAAGCAACTGAAATCACTGCCCTGAGCCTTCCAGCGTATCCCCACCCTCCTGACAATCACTGTGCCGGTTTTCAGATCCGGAAGCTCACTCCCACCAGGTTAGGGAGTTGTTTAAAAAAAAGGAAAAAAGAAATACATTTAATTCATACAGACAGTTGAATGGTAGAGTAGCTCAAAAGAGAGCTTTTCAACTCCATACGGAATTTAGGACAACTTGGGCAGTGTGGAGAAAAAGGTAAAATCCTGCCCCAAGTTTTCACATACTTTCTCCAACTTCCGAAAGCATTACCGTTACCGGCTCCCAAACGTTCAATCTGTAAAACCCCCGACTTGGACTTTGGCTTCGGGGAGGAAGAAAACCGAGAGGAAAGAAGGTACCCTAATGATAGAACCAGCAACCACCAACAGCCGGCTGAAATCCAAGTAAATGGTAGGTAGCAGGAAGGCAAAAAACTGTCTTCCTCTGAGGTCAAAGCCCTTTTTCAAAAAAAATTTCCACGACCTGGAAAACTGGCTGAGGATGGATTTGTAGAGGGCACAGAGCCCTGTGGTTAGGGCAGCCCTACACTCGAATCCCAGTTCTGCGCAACGTTAACGGTCAGGCCACGTACTGCATGCCCCCAGGGTTGCACTCGTGGAGCTGCAAGCTACGTGGGAGGAAGGCTCCCAGCCGCGGTCACCCATTCTACACCCCAGTAGCAATCATTCGAACGACAGGACACTTGAGGAGGGATTTGGTCTCCAGGTCTGCTTAATTATTTTCCTTTACACACCACCCGACAATCTGTTGAAGGACCTGTAGGTGCGGACTTGGGAGTGGGAGTGGCGGCATTATTCCATCCCCTGGCACCTCTGGGGTTCGAAAGTCAGGGCGCCTCGCCGGGCCAACGCATGGACAATACACAAAGAGGAGGAGGCCGGCGCTTCTTGGGGTCCGAGCTCTCAGCCCGGTCATTTTCGAGCTGGGAATCCGAAATTCCGAGCTCAGCAAGAGCCGTGGAGAAGCACAGGAAATGCTTCCGAGCGCTTCAAAGGGAAGTCGATTTGCAAATCAAAGTTGCAGGAACTCCGGGCGCCCAGCCTGCTTGAGCGGGTTACTAGGGAACACCCCACAAGTTTGGTCACCGGGGGCTTGGCAGGACAGCGCCGCACCGCTAGACTAGAGACGCAACTTGTCGCTCGGGCGCGGGGCCAGAGCCCCGAACTGTCTCCGCGCCCCAAGCTCAGGACGGGACTCGAGGCTCGGCGTTCATGGGAAGGCGCAGCTCCGAGCCTCCGAAGCCAAACGCCTCCATCGGAAGGCGCCTCCGGGTGTCACCTGAACCACGCCGTTTCCAGGGGCTTCCCTCCAACAGTGAGATGTTTCACCACGAACACTTCACCTGCTTACAAGCCCCCCGGCCGGTGAAAAATTAACAAAAGAGCCAGCGAACGGGGGTAAAGGGGGACCCGGCTCAAAGTATACTAAGGAAGGGAGCTCGTCTTGCGGCGGAGAAAGAAGGGAAGAGGCGGAACGGGGATGGGTTCTACCACAGGCACCGGCTCCGAGAAGGAAACCAAGAAGGAAAGCGAGCACGAGAAGGGGGAATGGGTTCTCTACCCCGCTTCCCATTTCTCTCTCACACACACACAACCTCCCCCTTTTTCCTCCTTACCCAGCATGGAAAAGATGAAATCCTTGGCTGTGTGAATCTCCAGCGCTCTCTGGTCGTCGTATTCCCGCTGGTCGTGCTTCGTGAATTCTTGGATGAGTTTGTTCAATTCCTCCACCCGAGCTCCCGACCTGAAATCCAGCTCCGGGAACGTTGGCTTGTTGTTACAGCCCAGGGAGGCTGCCTTGCTGGCGGTGGGAGCCGCCATCTTCATGCAAAACGCGCCGAGTAGCAGCTCCGCGGCGGCGGCAGCACCCACCCCCGCCCCCCACC